>JAPYYS010000566.1:0-146101 GCA_030522525.1 Campopleginae sp. 14b | reverse complement strand
TTTGTTTGTCTTGTTTTTTTTTTCTCTTTTTTTTTTCTTTTTTTTTTTTGCCTCGGTACCGAAATTCCGTTGTTAGGCCGACACGAACAATACCGCGCGGTTGGTAATATTCACTCAGTCGCGTCTTCGCACAAGGGCGCGACAAACTCCATTCGTGCTTTAAGCGGCATGCTTAACGAGATCCTTAAAATTTCCACCACTTCCTCGCTCCCCTTTCTTCGGCCCTTTTCTCAAGCAGGTCATGAACTTTCCCTCAACATGTTTTTTCATTGCTTTTTCTGTTCACTCTCGACGATACCAAAAAGTTGAAAAATCAGCATCTGCGAAGAAGTGGATAGGATAGAGTTTTGCCTTCTGATTATTCCAAAAAAATGACGTTAAAGTTTTCATCGGTGGAATGCAATGAAATTCTTTTTTTTTCTGTGTGGCGATGCTTAATATTCAAATGCACAATGTAATTGCGATGTTAAAATGATCGATTTTCGCGACCCAAAAAGTATATCAGCTCGAAAAATTTCAATAATTTTGAAAATTGAACAAAACGTCAATGACAATAAATGTTTTTCATTCATGGATGGAAACATCGATGAAAATAAATATTTTTCGTTGGATTTCTACGTCGCGAACTCCAGATTCGTGGAGAAAAATCATTCGAATTTATTTCACCACAAATCGTAATTCATAGCATCGAGAATATTTGCCAACCATTCAGAATTAAATATTTCAAATAAGATAAGCTCCGAATAATCGATGGAAAGAAACTCGAGACTATAAAATCGAAACGACTCGTTTGATCGTAGGATTTTTAGTGGGACCGTTGCCTATAATTTACCGAGTCAAGTCACTTTGTCACGCGTCGATATGATAGTGACAGGTGTTTTCACGCGGTAACATTTCTGTTTACGTACGAGTATGCCGCAGTTTAAACGCCCGCCTTGCACAGTTCGTAAAACGAGACTCTAATCAAAATTGGCCTTCGCACCACTTGGTCGTGCTCATTTATTCCCGAACCGTGTTCCATTCAGTTTCTCCTAAATCTTGAATCATTCACGAATACTTAATTATAAACCAAAGACACTTGCGGATGGTGGATCAAAATTTGGAGGGAAAAATATTGACAAAATGAGTTTATCTTCGAATTTATGATTCTGAAGTTTGCAACGTTGAGATTCGACGAAAAATGATTTTTCTATTAATTATTTAGTGAGTTTTGAAAATCTTGGCAATTTTTCGTGGAGATTGAGATTTTGGGTCGCCAGAGAGGAACGTTTTAGTGTCTCGATCGAATATTGAATAAAAATTATGGGCTCGGCTGAAGAGCAAAAAGAGAATTTCGTTGCATTCCAACTTCGATGGCATTTAAATATTAGACAATTTGATACGAAAAATATTTTTTCTATCAAGTATTTATTGAATTTTGAAAATCTTGGTAATTTTTCGTGGAGATTGAGTTTTTTAGTGTCTAGATGAAATATTGAATAAAAATTATGGGCTCAGCTGAAGAAAAAAGAGAATTTCGTTGCATTCCAACTTCGATGGCATTTAAACATTAGAAAATTTGATACGAAAGTTATATGACGGATTATTTATTGTCGAGGAGAAGGGAGAGAGGCGTAATCTGGTAAATCCGTGTGATTTTCGGAATTGCTGCTACGAGAGGGCAGAGCAGCAGGTAATAGCTATTTATTGATTCAATAGGATGCTGAGGCGATGTAGCACATATAGTTAGGCTCTCGGTAGTGATGTAACGCTACGGGGATTGCGAGATTGAGAGGGAGAGAGCAAACGTCCTGCAATGGAGAGAGCGAGAGAGAGAGAGAGAGAGAGAGTTCGGGAAGGGGCGACTCGCACCCATAGGGGTCGAGAGATTGTTTCGCGGAAGCTGTCGAATGGTTCAACTCACTCGAGGGTTGAAATTCATCCGTTTCTCTCTCATCTCAGATTTAATGGTCTCTTCGACTACCGAACGGAAAGAGCAACACGCGGAAGTCCCCCTCCCGAGAGAGTCGATCGCATTGCAACAAGAAATTCAATTTCCTCGTCCACCAATTATTACGAAATTAATATCGAACCACTCACTTTTCCGTTAATACGTAAAAGTTACATTTTTTTTGTTTTTTTTTTTGCGTTTGTCGATTGAATTTCCTTTTTCATCTCATGAATAACATTTTTACGAATGCACAGTTGATTTTCGTACACCCTGTAGACCGTAACCTTGCCCCTACATTTCCACGGGCCTCGCTAGGCACATGATTTTTATATTCAGAACCGTGTACAGTAACGCAGCTGCGACTACGGAGGAAAAAAAACAACAATACACCGCCACAAACGTAATAAGCAATTGTCTCCTCGTTCACAAACCGGTATTTAATAAATTATCCGACAATCATCTCCATAATTTCTCCGCCCACGCAATTCACTCCGATCACGAACTAATGCACTCAAAGTTTCACGCCACTTGTGTCCGATTATTATGCACGTACCTGAACTGAGAAATTTGTTCTCTTCATCGATGTTCGCGACCCGAAAAATATATTAGCTCGAAAAATTGGAATGATTTAAAAAATTAAACAAAACATCAATGAAAATCAATATTTTTCGTCGGATTCCAACGTCGCGGACTTCAGCTTCAAATATATTTTCCCCAGAAAATCTTTTAGTCATTTGGAGGCTGTACGAATAAGGAGCATAAAAAATTTTTTTGCGAAATACGTGGCTAGGATATCAAATTTTGGATGGAAGCGAATGGCGAGCCAAGCTCATTGGCTATACCTAAATATTTTGACTAACACTATTCTCGGATGGAACGCGTCATTCGCGAACAATTAACGTTCTTCGATGCTCCAATAGAGACCGCGATCCCGTAGCGGGAGATCCAAGTCTCGCGACTTTCAGGTTTATTCATAGGCTCGCTCTCCGATGCACAAATACACGCGCCAAATATTTTCTTCTTCGATAGGACGATATTTCGTTGGAGCCTTTTCTTTCTCCTCCCTATTGAACTCTCATGCCCCTTTTTTTTTACTCCCCAAGAATAAGACGAACCATCGAGTATAAAATTGTCATTTATTCGAATAAATTGGCAATGGAATAATTCTATAAGCTCTCGCAACTTTTCAACGCCAAGATTTGTGATATCCTCTTCCAGGCTTCTTTCTCAATGGAAAAGTCTGCCAGCGTCCATTCAAATGGATCACCTCCATGATCAATTTCCTTGAGCTTATTCACGACTATAATCGATTTCGTGTCCCTGGAAGATTATTCTCTATGCCCCTTTCCCAGGTGAGAACAACCCCGAGCGCTTCCCTGTACGTCGCTCTAACCTTAATCAATCAAAAAAATTTCATTCATCAAAAATTACGGAATCTTGGCGTTAATTCATTTTTTTAATTTCGGCAACAACATTCGTGGGACTTTTTTTTTCTCATCGATCTCCGATCGTCTGATTTTCGCTTTGACGCTTGTCTCTCGTTTTACCTCTCCTCGATCACGTTTCACACATGCAGTCGTCAGAAGATGCAACGTAAACATGTTGAGGTTTCGGCACACACAACAATGTTGCCATGTTAAAGGCATAGCAAAATAATTATTAGAATTTTATGAAATTTGGTGAGTATACTCTTAAGAATTAAATATAAATATGCAAATTTTTTAACATTTTTTTGCCACATAGATTTCGAGTAATTTGACGCTAAAGTTTACATGCATAAGCATAGGATTCAAATATATCTTTTGCATTTTTTCAACTTGGATTATTCGAAAACTATGTAGACGAAAAATAGAAAAAAATTTCTGTCATCGTATTTGATACTAAAGAATATTATTACCAAATTTTATTAAATTCTTATTATATTATCGTATAAAGACAACCTCCTTAAGGAGGGTGGCTACACACAACGATGTTGCAATGTTAAAAGCATAGGAAAATTCGAAATTATTAGAATTTGATGGAATTTGGTGAGCATACTGTTTAGTATTAAATATGAATATACAAATTTTTCAAGATTTTTTTTTCTACATAGTTTTCGAATAATTGAACACTAGACTTTACATCCCAAATCATAGGATTCAGATATATATATATATACGTATATCTTTCGCATATTGTAAACTCAAATTATTCGACAACTACGTAGACGATAAATAGAAAAAAATTTGTGTCATCGTATTTGATGCGAAAAAATATTATGAACGACATTGTAAAATTGCCATGCCAGGTGAATGTCCTTTTTAGAGTCGGAGGAAAAAAATGTACAATGTAAGCGAATCGTTTGAGTTTTTGTTTATTCTGAATAGAGATGGTTAAATGACCAGATTGTAGGCAAGGGAGATGGAACGATATGGGCGGAAAAAAATTAGGGTATACAAACTGACGTCTCCCTCTCTCTCTCTCGTTCGCTCTCTTTTTTGACTTAATTGGGTTGAGAATCACTGCTAGCAGGAGGCAGCTGAGCGGACAAAGAGCGCGCGAACGGTTGCTGCAGGACGACACAGAAAAAGACAAGAAACAGAGGGTGGCAGAGTCCAAGAGAGAAAGAGAAGTATGTATGTGGATTCGAGCTCGCTCCGTGTTCGTTCTGTCGTCCTGTCAGTGAGAGCCCACCGTTGGCCCTCTACGAGACAGTCCCTGGGCTCATATTGCTCTCACCATCGACGATGTCGAGTCACCGGCCTCTAAACTCCCCATAATATATACCTGAGCATTCGCAGTGCCAGTCACAGACACATGTTAAAAATATATAAATATTTGCATAGACGACGCACTCAAACATTCAATACAAACTATTTTTCGACAAAGATTATCACAATTAAGGGACTGTATTTTATAAGTTTTGAGTCATTTTTTCTATGACGTTGAAGTTTGCAACGTTGGAATGCAACGAAATTCATTTTTTTCTTTGCCAAACCTCATTATTTTACTAAACAATTTAATTGTGATGATTAATCGATTGGTTCTCGCCCCCCAGAGATATCTATCGGCTCGAAAAAATTGGATAATTTGTCTCCTTGGATAATATTGAGGTTTGCAATTTTGGAATGCAATGAAATTTTCTTGAGCAGAGCTCGAAATTTTTATCCAATATTTGGTCAGGACGATAGTATGATTTATTTTTTGAGCATCACAATAGATAATCCTTACGAGAATAGTCGTGATTTCATGATTCTGAAGTTTGGAACGTTGGAATTGAACGAAAAATATTTTTTTTATTAATTATTCAGTGAATTTTGAAATGTCATGTGAATTTCTCGTGGAGATTGAATTTTTGGGTCGCTAGAGGGATCGGTTTAGTGTCTAGATCAAATATTGAATAATAATGATGGGCTCAGCTGGAGAAAAAGAGAATTTCGTTGAATTGCAACGATGCAATCTTCAACAGTATGTTATTTTTTCAATTGAAAAACGTTGCGAACTTCAATGTCATTTAAAATTATTGTTATTTACCAGTTGAGGCTCCCCAGTCGCAATTTTTAATCTTCCAAATCGCCAACTCGCTTTTCCACGTTTTGTTCATTTTTTTAAACGTGTTTTCAAGTTGAAGAATCAAACGCCCCAAGAGCCACGCTCGACGACAGATATAATTACATACTCTCACGTCATTTGTTGTCGGAGTTACCCGCTCCTTTTGTCACAATCGTACCAACTTTTATCTGGCACTTTTCAACATACAATAACCATGTGGACAGAACGGAAAAGACGCAAATTTTGGAAGTACTGTATTGTAAATGGAACGCTCAAGCGAGAGCTTGGTCGTTACGAATGCCACCTCTTATTCCTGTCATTCGATCGACCAACATCAAGGAGCGAGACGCGAAAATAAAAAGAGAGAAAGATTCTCGAGCATTACGTGAGAAACATATCGCCTTGAAACTTGACATTTTATTACTCCGCACATCGCACAAACACTGCATGCATACGACTATGAATACAATTGGAATTAAACATTTATATACAGTTACCTATACACGTGACTTATTATTACACTATATCGCAGGGGTTCGCTAAAAATAAAACGTCATCACGAACCGTACGAGTAATATCGTTCTTAATTCACGCTCATTCTATAATGCGACATTTCCAATTGTTTTGCACTACCGTGCATCCGAATTGTTCTCCTTTCATAAGGACAACTCACTCGTGGAAAATTTTATTAAAGTTCGCATGATTCTGGAGTTTGCAACGTCGAGATTCAACGAAAAATCTTTTTTCTATCTATTATTTATTGAATTTTGAAAGTCATGGCAATTTTTCGTGGAAATTGAGTTTTTGGGTCGCCAGAAAAGATCGATTTATTTTCGAGATCAAATGTTGAATAATAAAGCTAAAAAAAAATAAAACTTCGTTGCATTTCAACGATGCAATGGAATTGATTGATTTATTCTATTTTTTTTTTAAGCACAGCCAAAAAGAAAACAGCAGTAGTCTCGGTTTATGACAATTCTTGCAAACGAAAGATTTAATGTCAGAGAAATATTGAGACGATTCAAAAAATACTGAAAAATATTTCGAGCATATTTCGATTTTACGAATATGCAAAGAATTTTTGATTTTTTTTTTCCTTGAGCAGAGTTCATGATTTTTATTCAATATTTAATTAGAACACAATAAAATGACCTTTTTCCAGGATTTCAACAAAAAATCGATTCGAATTGTCATGGCTTTTTTTTGTCAATTTTTTTTTTTTTTTTATTGGAGAAACTAGGAAAAGGAAAATGATTTTTCGTTGGACCTTTCGATTTCTGGGTTGCTCTCGTAAAACGATTAGGAGCAGGTGGACAGGCAGCATAACATGGGCAAACGATTCCCATGTCTGTAACTATTTTGCGTATGTTTTTCTTACATTTCTGAATAATGTAACGCGTCTTATCAGATAATAGTTTTCTCTCATTACGTTGCAGCTAAAATTATGATCATTACGAGGGCCGCAAGGTCCAGCTTAAAACTTGTTCAAACGTATAAAGTTTCCTGAAAGTTGCATAACAATTATTCGGAGCGAGACTTCTTTTAAAAAGCTGCTGGCGATTTCAAAACCTGATGAAAGTTTGATACGATTATGGACACTCGTAGCCGATCGATTTCTCTTTGGATATGTTAGATTTGTACCGTTTATTTCATACCGGAAAAGTCTCACGCACGGAATCCTCGCGAGCTTTTGCTTCCGCTCTTAATATTTCGTCATTGCTTAGGAAAAACCGAGGATAACCCGAAGAAACGGAACTAGTTTTAACCATTCATATGGAATATGGTCGAATGAGTGATTCATTAAAATTGAAGTTGAAAAATTGAAATTCAAACATTAAAATTCAAAAATAAAAATTCAAAAATTAAACTTCAAAAATTAAAATTACAAAATTACGAAATTTAAATGAAAATGAAATAATTCAAATTCAAAAAAGTAGAATTGAAAAATTGAAATTGAAAAATTAAAATGACGAATATTTTGACATTTCCATTATAAACGATGGCCTCCACATCCAAAATTCGATATTTTCGATATTCAGTCGCATTCTCAAGGGCGTTGGACCTGGAATGTTAAGATTCTTCATTAAATATGACGCGCGTTTTTCATTCGTCGTATGCATTTGCCCCAAGTTGCCGCTTTTGGAGGACATAATGCTTTTTTTTTTCTACATTGACTTGCCCTTCGCGTCCACACCTTCGCGTTTTACGAGCAATAAAGAAAAATCATATACTCGAATGAAAAAAAGCGTTTGGTGTTTCGTAAGCAGATTAGTAACGAAGGAAAATGCGCGAAAGATATCGGGCACTTGTTATTAGGTCACGGGTGCCGTAATTGCTGCGACACGTTGGCTATCATTTACACGGCCATTACATACACAGAGAGAGACACACACTCAACGGAAACTGCAAAAGTTTAGCAACTCTAACCTTGCGCTCGAAGGAGATTGAGAAAATCGCTAACGAATAGAGAAAGAGATTGATCGATAATAAGCCTCAGCTACGAGCCTTATACCATATATAATAACTAGGTCTGGATAGATTTGCTGCAAAGGAGCTAAAGATGAAGTACTCTTAATATGTTTGCGAGAAAATCGCGGAGCGAGCTATTTGAGAGCGCAGGAGTCGCTTGGCTAGAAAGTAAATGTGTAATCGTCGTCTCGTTACGTAATCCTTCGCGGTGCACGATGCTTGGAGGGGCACACAAGTTTGATAATGCCAAAGAGAACCCGAGATCGTTGTCTCGGGGCAGAAAATTAATATCGGGAAATGCTTGGTCATCGCTGCATTCTTCCCTGCGATTTCTATTGATGGTCGAAACTTCGGATAAATTCGTTACGTTTCAAGGTCATTGGCCTGGGGCTCTTGAAAAAATGTTGCTGCACAAATTATTTGCCCTTTGAGATCAACATTTCGCGATAGTCTCTTCCGCGTTCAGAGATTTCCACATGGATGATGGTGTCAACGGAGTTTCGGGAATGCGGAAAAGTTGAGAGATGGAGACAAGCGTTTCCCAATTGGAGCTGAATCGTTTTTCGGATTATTTTCGATACGACTGAAAATTTTGATCTCGTCAAAAATATTATTTTTATCCGTTATTTTCACAAATTTTGGACTAGTGGATTTTTTTTTTTCCATTTGGGTTCTTGAATCTTTTTCTGATTAAAAATGACAAAGAATTTTTGGGCAGACTCGTAAATTGTGAATTTTGCAAATTTTCATGGTGTTTAAGTTTTTCATCGTTGGCAATGCAACGAAATTCTCTTTTTTCTTCAGCTGAGCCCATCATTATTTAATATTTGATCTAGACAATAAAACGATCCTCTCTGGCGACCGAAAAACTCAAATTCCATGAAAAATTGTCATGATTTTCAAAATTCAATAAATAATGAATAAACAAAAATATTTTTCGTTGAATCTCAACGTTGCAAACGTGTCAGAATCATAAATTTCGTTGGCTGATGAATCCGCGAATTGACCCTGAAAAAGAATGAAGGAAAAACTGAAAAGTTGGTCAGCGGAATTCGCCGTTGTTTTTATTCTCACAAAGATGCGAGAGTTCGTTGGACCAAAACAAAGGCAAAATGCCAGAAAAGTTGAGTTCTTCCATGTCTCAGATCAATGATGCCCCTGTGAATAAGTTAATATAGATTTACAAGCTCGCGTTGTCATTTTCAAGAGACGGAGTTGGCTTGTTCAGCGTTTGTCGAACGCCAAAGTTTCGGGTTATCAGTCTCGTTCGCCTCGGAGTAAGTCTTTCGAAGTGTGTATTGGTGTGAAGGTTGTTAAAGCGTGTGTGTGTGTGTGTGTGTGATAGTATGTTAGGCTCGCGCGATGTGACGTGTATCGGGAGCAGCGCGACGCAACGTCAGAGCATTAATTAGCGACGAAGCGGAGAAAAGACAACAGCGGCGGTCGCAAGGTGGTCGCGATGTTCGATTAATTTTCGCTCTTCTCCTTCCCTTTCGTTTTTTCTCACTTACGATCCCATGGTAAAGCAGTTGCTCGCGCTGGACACCAGGCCCGACCATTCTCATCGGCTTAGAAGCGATCTGTACTCCCGCGCCTCTCCCTCCTTTCCTCTCTCTCTCTCTCTCTCTCTCTCTTTCTAGTCCCCCCTCCCCCTCTCTCTGGTTCCTCCGCACTTTCAGTTGCTCGTGCTGTTGCTTCTGCTCCTCTGTTGTTGCTGCGCTACTCCCAGCGTCCCTCTTAAACATCGCGACAGCTGACAACTGATGTGCGCGAGCCAGACAGTACACGCCCGTAGCTTACTAATCGCTCTGCAAACATCGCTTTTATTCTACCACAGGCTCTCAACTCGAGGATCTCTGACATGTACCAAAGACCTATCACAATTGCAATTTCTTTCTTTTTCTCTTATTTTTCTCCTCCCCCCCCTCATGCCTCATCTCTTTGCCACACGATCTCGTCATTTCGCGAAAGACTCCGATACATACGAGACTCTAATCTCATGAATGATTCAGTCACGCTCACGAGCGACAGCATCGTCGGATATTCTCCACCATGCTTCCAATTTTATACTCATTTTTTTATATTCATACTTATGTGCTTCTATATTTGCGTATGCGCGGTCGCCCACCGGTTCACGTATCATAGAAAGTATTCACGTCAGTATGTGTCCAGCAGGTCGGTCATTCACCGAAACAATTCGTCACAATGATCCATTTGACACAGTTGTCTCGGATCGCTATATAGTCTTAGGCTCTATACGCTCTCGTCTTTCTCTATATTTTATATTCGACCGAGCTCAACTCTGATGCTGCTCCTGCTAACGGAATTTAACGCAACGAAAAATATCAATTTTTCATTAATGATTTGTTGAATTTTTAAAATCGTCCAAATTTTTCTACCTCATACACTTTTTGGGTGCCAATTTAGTTTTTATCGATGATTTGGTCAATTTTCAAAATGATTCTCATTTTTCGAGCCGATTTATTTGTCTGGGTACAAAAACCGATCGTTTTTTCGTGAAAATTAAATTCTGAATATAAACAATGAATTTTGGCAATGAAAAAAACGGATTTCGGTCCATTTCAACGTTGCAAACTTCAACATCATTTATTCCCGCGCGCGCGCTTGGCGACTGGCCCCTCCCTCGTGGAAACGTTGCTTTGGAGTTAATGTGCATGCGAATTTTGTTTTCCTTCTTTTTGGAGTCTGCGCTCCTCTGCCTCACCAACTTCGGGCCGCACACTGCGTTAGGATTTTAATAGGACCTCCTGATTGTGAATGCTTCATCGGATTTTGTCGCATTATTATCGTTGCCATGAAATTTGGCAGTCGCTTTTGCTAAATGCATTTATAACGCACACACTCATGTAGCGATTTATCGTTGTGTGCATGCGTGCACACTTGTATGACACGTATTTCTGTTCCTCTCGTACGAGAGGAACGAACGTGAGCAACCATCGCGGACTCAGCCTGCTCGCCTCGCGCACACTGTACCGCTCTCACCGTCCCGCGCTCGCGGATTCGAACATCGCGCGCACACCGGACCATTTTCTACTCGGCCGAGTGCGTAACAGGTAATTAGCTTTTACGCGCAGAGTGCACTCGCCAAGAGCACACCGAAGGGCGATACTATTAAGTGAATTACGCTCAGGTGCGTGGGCGTGCTATACAAGAGTGCACACTGCATGCCAATAACTAGACCAATCCATTAGCTCTCTATATTTATATTTTTTTTCACGCATCTCCCAGTAATTATCTACACCACTCGCACATCTTCACAGCATCCGATCAAAATGACGAATTACGGAGCTATTGAAATTCTCCCAAATTTCATTGACTTTTCAAATTTTTTCCCAAAAAATTTGCTTTCATGTGTTGAGCGAACGAAGAAACTCGATATTTCCAAAAATTCGAAAACGCTGTGATTCACTTATTTTGTAAGGCACTGAAGTTCGCAACGTTTTTCCTTTTACTTTTTGTTAAATTTGAGAATTAGACTATTTTCGTACCGATTTTGTATTTCGATTCAAACTAAATATCGTTTTGTCGACCTGACCAAATATTTCATGGAAATCTTGAACTCTGCTGAACTAAAAACGGCATTTGGTTGCATTCCAGCGATGCGAAATATTGATCTCAAGAACAGAATCATCGGAGAATTCTTGAATTTTGAAAATCTTGGCAATTTTTCGCGGCGATCGAGCTTTTGGGTCGCCAGGATCGTTTTATGGTCTGGATCAAATATTGAATAATAACTATGGGCTCAGCTGAAGAAAAAAGGGCATTTTGTTGCTCTCCAACGATGCTCTAACTTCAACACCATAATCATCGGCCAAATCCTTCACAAATGCATTTTATCGTTTCCGATCGATATTCCGAAAAGTTTCCAAAATTATTTCGAAATGCGCGTAATTTTTTATTCCTCGTTCGTTCTTACATTGGAAATACGAGCCCACATTCTCCTGAGACATCGCGGAAAGTGGTAGTTCCCTCGGTGCTGACAATAGGGGCGGTCAAAATGATCGGAGGCTGTTGTGTCTTTTTCAAAAGAGCCCAATAAGTTTCAAAAGATATTTACCTCAGTCTCTTGAAAAATGTTCTTAATCTTCCGGAGCGTCTTCGGATCGACTATTTTGCTCCAATTCATCGCAAGAGACTCGATGCCTGTCGGTATGTCTGTTCGGAAACATTGGATACGACGCTCCAGTCGGTTGAGGCTCGGAGATTCAATAGTGTCTTCGTCTCATGTTCACATATGCACACAAAGACTCGCACGCACGTACTCTCAAAGTACGTGAGAGATGAAACAGAAGGGGACAGATTGATGCCTGCGAGGGGCAAGATGAGAAACGAGGGAAAATATATGAAGAAGGGAGAGACGCCATACTCTTTCGTAAACCCAAGTGCGTTCCTCGGGACTGGTAAAAAAGAAACAGCTGTACTATCGGGTTGCGACGTAATAAATGAATATCTATACGTGTGGATTTTTATTCCTGCCTGAGCTCCATAAGGGCGGCGAGTCTCGATTACCAGAGAAACTTTCAGAGTCTTTCCAATCTCTAGATTCCCATTTACCCACATGCGGGAGCTTATGGAAGTCTATCAGCTGAATATGACGCGCATTTCTGCTGTCGCATTACGCCTCTCAATATATCTGTATACAGCCGAGCGATCACACAGATTGATACAATATTTATCGTCACTAGTTACAGTCACCCTTAATGAAATTTGTGCCTGACGAACGGATTTCTCATCGTTTTTCATTTCATTTTTCCCAAAACTCGAATATTTGAGAAAAATGAAGAAAAAAAACAGAGGAAAATTTTTTTTATCTCTTACGAATTGATCGAGCTAATCTGACCTGGTGCGCAAAGTACTGATGGCGGTGAATTTTTAAGGAAAATTAAACTCGTACTTGGAATAGGAATCGAATTTAATTCGATAGAGAATGGAAAATTAGTGGTCCCTGCTGGGGTTTTTTATTTTGAATGGAACGAAATCTTTTTCTTGAATTTTTATGGAACATTTGACATTTTTTCGTGTTTTATCGAGCGTCTATTTTCGGAGGAATTTAAAGTAAAAAGGAAAAGGATATTTGTCCTTTTCACGGGTCAGGACTAAGAAACGAAGTTCAGCTTCATTTTTTGTTCCTCTACATTTTGGTAAATTAATTTTAGGGCACTCAGTGCTGGCTCTGACTTTTTGGACATCCTGTATATATATTTACTGCAGAGTTATTCACCCCTTGATTCGTAGGGGTTCTCAAAGCATCCCTGACCCCATATACGTAGGATGATTCATCCCCAACATGTGGCCCCTCTTTTAGGCTCGTCTGCTTTTGTATTACGACACCCCGTCAGCCTCCATTACTAGTGTTTGCTCGTTCAATCAATTCACTCGTCACCCCCAATATCGAAATTCGCGCGTGTGCATTACCCGCGTTTGTCCAGGCTCGATTACATTTCATTTCCAAAAGAAACACACTCATTGTTAACCATTGATTTTTCAATAAAACATATTCACCTTGTTCATGGGAGAAACATGTTTTTCCTGTTATCATTGAATTCATTTTATCGACTGAGACTATCAATTGCCTGATCCGAACCAGCAATGACCTTGAAATTTTATCAATTTTTACGATATTCAAGTTTTCGTTACTCCATAACGACGATCTCGTCGTATTTCCTTGCAGGACAATTTTGAATTGATGAAGTTCGCATCGTTGGAATGCAACGAAAATCTCTTTTTCCTTCAGCTGAGCCGATTATTATTATTCAATATTTCATCTAGACACTAAAACGATCCTCTGTGGCGATCCAAAAACTCGATCGACACGAAAAATAGCCAAGACTTTTAAAATTCAATAAGTCATTAATTGAAAAAATATTTTTCGTTGAATTACAACGTTGCAAACGTCAGAATAATAACTTTGATCGATTCTTTGCTTATAAACCCATGGAAAAATTATAAAATTTCCATTTTTTTCAATTTTTACCGGAATATTATTGTTTTTCCTTCTTTTTTTGTTGTTGTTGTTTTTCAAACGATTTGATCATCCGACCGTATCATGTCTAATCACCCAAACTCTATTTCCCACCCTTTTCTGTGTTCTTGTGTATACGTTTGTTCAGACTCGCTCGAATAATTGGCGGTTGTTGTCTTTCTGCTCTCAAGTTCAGGGAGGGGCAAGGGAAACCCCTAGTTTGCGCTCCTTCCGGACGACGAGAGCCTGTATCCACCAGCCAAGTGCTAGAGCACTGCCCGCATTGGATAACACAGTGTGGACCGTTCTAATATTAGCCGTTGAATACCGGCGTTGCTTGTGCTCACTCCGCGAGAGCGGTTTTCCGCGGTGTATATACACAATGTGGTACACCACACGCTTATACTTCTCCCCTTCCCTTTCTCCGCCCTGTCTATACATGAACAAGAATGAAAAGAGCGAGAAGCGATTTGCTCCCACCGTCCCGGCAGCATCGCAGTCTCGATACTCGCACAGAGTGGGCAAAAGGAAGTTCGTATTTGGCCCATCGTTTCGTCAAGCCCACTCATTCTCCGGAACCAAAAACACACACACACACACACACACACACACACACACACACACACACACACACACACACAATGAGCCTAAAGTTTTCATCGACGCAATGCCACGAAATGAGGAAAAAAAATATAAAAACACCAAAATGATTCGTTCTTTTTTTATTTCACAATTCCATCCGTGAGGTCCCAAAAAGGCAAGAGGCAGATTAAGAAAAAAAAACGACTGAAAAGTGACATTCCATTTTTTTCTTCATTTTGTGGCATTGCGTCGATGCAAAATTCAGGCTCATCACACACACACGCACCATATGAGACATACATGACGAAGCTTAATCCTTCAAAATGCAACGCAAATTGCATTCGTATAAAAAACGTATCGCGAAACATTTTCTATACCCGGAAGCGAAATTCTAAGTGATACAGTAGTTGATTGTGGTGAGAAAAAGATACAGAAAGATTTCCAAGAGGCTGCAGAGAACCAGCTAAAAGAAATATTCGCATCGGTCATTTCATACATTTTTCTACTAAGAATTGATAATAAGAATTTATCACAAAAATACAATTAAAACTGAGATTCCTCGTAAGTTTTAACGTTGAATATATGCAATTACCAATGCCAATATTTATCTGGATGATTCTGAAGTTTGCAACGTCGAAATTCAAGGAAAAATATTATTTCTATTAATTATTTATTGAATTTTGAAAATCATGGCAAATTTTCGTGGAGATTGAGTTTTTGGGTCGCCAGAGAGGATCGTTCTATTGTCTAGATCAAATATTGAATTATAATTACCGGCTCAGGGGGAGTGAAAAAAGAATTTCGTTGAATTCCAACGCTGCAAATTTGATTGGATCACTTTCCAATAATAATTTACTACTGTACCAAATTTCATCAAACTCTGAACACTATTTCTGAACCCCACGGTACTATTTTAAATTCGAAAAAAAAATGGATAAATTGTGAAAGTAGCAATAAAACTTGTTGCATTCCATTCGCCGCACGATCTCCCGTAGAGAAAGATTCAACATTAGAAACAAAGAATATATGCAAGAGATTTCTATTCGAAGTGATTTCGATCTAACTTTTTGCGGTGATTCGTTGGAAAAAAGACAAAAGCGATAAGCTCCGATTCTATTCCGATTCTGGCAACTTATTTGCCAGAGAGAAAGTTTTCGAGCGTTAAATATGCACTGAGTGTAAATTTAAGCGTATGAATAGCTCGCGGGTATTCGTCGTAAATATTAGGTTCGTTAATTCGATATAATGAATTAATCGCCAATAATTAACTTCAATGAAACTGATTGAATGCAGAACCAGCAACGATCGTGCATTCCTTTCATTCACTCGCTTTTCAATATCCACGGCTTATTGCGAAAGCTTCAAATTCGACGGAGCTAAAAATATTCCTCAAGACAAAACGAACGCGAAAGACTGTACCGTTATACGAACTCGAGCATCCTCCCAACAGTTAAAGTGTAACAGCAGCGTGCTGTATCGAAGAACAAAAGCTTCATCCACCTTCACGGAGGATCCCGCTTCCCTCCTCCTCTGCGTTTCTCTCCTTCTCGCCGTTCCACGACATAAATATTCACCTCCGGCTAACACGATTTCGTTCCATTTCGCATATCTTTTTCCCTTCGAGCACCAAGTCCCCAGTGCCGATTGAATATCGAAGCAAATGAGTCAATTGTAGGAAGAAAATTCGCAATACAAACAAAGTCCTGGCGAGTGGGATTGAATTCTCTTGGACATATATAGTTATTAAGGGAAATTCTTGCAACGATGCTGGGTGTATTAACCAATGGTCGATGCATCTTGGAAGGGCCTCTGCATGCCCCAACGTCATCGTTGAATAAGGCTCTATGGGCGCGGATGAACTCTCATCGTTGCGATAACTAGGATCGTATCGACCTCGGTGCCATTAACCTTGGCTATTCACGATAGTCAGGAGGAGAGAAAGACGCGAGAGAGAGAGAGAGAGAGAGAGGGAAATCGCGCGCTTATAAACGCGTCAGCAAGTATTACACTTATGGAGAAAGACTCCCAACCTACGATGCCAAGTATAAGCCAGAGAGCAGCAAAGAGAACAGCGGGCCAAATTATACACGTCAAGCTCGCAGCGTTGGAATCGAACGAAAAATATTTATTTGCATTGATGTTTTGTTTTATTTTCCAAATCATTCACATTTCTCGAGCTGATTTATCTTTTGGGTCGCGAAAATCGATCGTTTCATCATCGCAATTATATTCTGCATTTGAATATTAACCATCGCCACAGAAAAAAATGAATATCGTTGCATTACAACGATGCAAACTTCAACGTCATGCGAAATTGCTCTGATCGTTTTTTTTTTTTTTCGTTAAGTATTTCACGTCGAGCTCCACGGGTACATTGAAATTTGTTTTTTTATTATTTATTTTTATTATGCATCCATCACGAATATTTAGACGGAATAGCGAGTGAGAGAAAGGCTTGGAGATGACCGTTATGCAGGTGTGGGATTCTATATAATAAGAGATCTCAACTGTGCCACACTCGCAGAAGGCCCTACACGTGCCTACCTTCAATAGGGAATGGAGCTGTGCCGCCAAGTAGGCAAGGAAAGATTCAACGATATAGCAGCCTCAGGTTTTACGAGGATTCGAACGATCGTTTGGCTATTTTGTGTATCGTGCTTTATCGCAGGCTCATCTTAACGTTTCAAGTTGACAATAATCATCTACTCGCGGTAAAATTACTTTTGTACGTTTATATTGATTGTACAATTATTGGCTGACGTTTAACTCCTCCATTAATAATCCTCGGACAAATATTCTTTATTGTATTTGACATTCAACTCACTTCTCAAACCAGTTGCCATTTTATCTCGCAATAAAATACTCAAGGCCAATGGCAAATCGATATTGTCACATGGCGAAATGTGACTTTTACTGCACGATGATAAGGACGTCGTTGACTGTTGAAAGGAAATTATTCTATGGGATTCCTATCTACGAATCTCATTTATTTCGTCCCAACGACTTTTCAAATTTCATTTTCATTCCCAGGCTTTGAAATTCGTCTCGATTTAATAAAATAAGAACCATTTTTCATATTCGTTTTATTTCATCATTGAGTCGATAGATACTTAACTATTTTTCGTATCAACACTCCGAGGCAATGGTGTTCAAGGTGCATCGTTAGAATGCAACGACATTCTCTTTGATCTAAACACCAAAAACGATCCTCTCGAAAAATTGCTATGATTTTCAAAATTCAATAAATAATCATAAGGCATCACAAAAATTGGCGGCAAATGTTTTGTTTTTTGCCAGGACATTTTTTTGTTTTTGTTTTTTTGTATTAAAACGAAAAATATGATCGTTACATTCCATCGGCATAAGAGCGTCAATGGCCTCAAGTGGGAATGATTTTCTTAGCTGGTCCTTGGATTCTTGGGCACCCGATGAGGATTCCACATCAGCTTCTTTCTCGTCTTGCGTATAGTTGTTGAACTACCTATCCTGCAGTCGCATTATCTACATATACATACTAGGGGAGTGCCCGCAGGTTGTTGATCCTTCTTGCTCCTTCTTCCTTGTTCTTCGTAGTCGTTTCTTCTTATTCTTCTTCTCGGTTTTCTTCGGTCTTCTCTTACTCGCTTGCATCCCGGTCGACGAGACACGGTCCTCTCGACCAGCAGCCACCAACCAACGAGTCCTATCGTTCCACCTCTCAAAGTTCAGCCTTCTATAGCAAAATCCCGCGGTCGCCTTCTCCGGATCCCATGCACATTGCGTACACCTTGCCGAGATTATTACTCACTGACACGACAGGTAACGCACGCTACTCTCTTGCCTCCTTGAGCTCTTTGCTCCTCAACCTCCGATCGCAGCATCCGAATCTTTACTCAATTTTGCATTTTCACGATCAAACTGGAATGAAAAAACTGGCTTCTTATTTCTTGCTCTCTTCCTGTCTCTTTCCACTCGTTCTTCGCAAACGCTCTTCACTCAAAATGACTCGTCGCTTTTTTTCACGTCCTCGCTGATCAAACCTTTTTCCTCGTTAACATTTTTCCACAAAATTCTCAGCCTGTCGTGATTTTATGATTCTCAAAAATAAATAAATAATGCATTTTCTGGGGATTCGGAAGTTTGCAAACTTGAGATTCACCGAAAAATATTTTTTATATTTATTCATTGATTTTATTAAATTTATTGAATTTTTAAAATTATGACAATTTTTTGTGAAGATTGAGCTTTTCGTTCGGCAGAGAGGATCGTTTTATTGTCAAGATTAAAAATTGAATAATAATAATGAGCTCAGCTGAAGAAAAAAGAGAATTTCTTGAGGGAACGTAAATTATTGCTGCAATTTCCACGTTTCATATACAGACTTTGTTTTCGTTTATGACTCTGGGTATTTAGTTTGAATAAGAATCACGTATGTTTGTTGTTTCTCGACGATTCAACTTTTACTCTCGTCTCGTTTAAAATATACTAAGCAATTTATATCGTTTCCCTCGAAACGACGTCTGTGCTGATTCCTTTAAGGCAAACCATGTTCTCATTTTTTTTTTTTTTTTTTTTTTTCATTTCCCACAACGAAGCAATGAATCTAGTAACTTTATTTTATTAGAAACGTTCTATGGGCGCTCGCAGTTACTCCCCGGAACGCGTACAGCCTCTTGTGTGCTTAGAAATCTCATAATGATCCTGTAACCGAGTTGACGTATTTAGAAGCAACGAAACTCTGCACGCGCGTCGACCCCGCGCTTGCATTTACTCATACGGCCAATATTTTCCTTTTTCAATTTTTGCCTCAAAAGTTAGGCCATTTTGTGTATAAACTGAGATGCTTGTTTGTGCATAAGTACAGGCCTGTTGAGCACGTCGTACCGAATAGCGTTAAACAGTCTTGTTTAGCATGCTTTACGCTCGATCTGCGTGTGTACTGACTCGTGACTAAACAGATGTTAACGCAGGTTAAATATTTTACGCATGAAAAACATTTTTTTTTGTTTTTTTTTTTCCATGCAGCGATTGACCGGCTATCAATATGAATTGCATTTAATTCCTCAATTTCCATAACTAAACGAAATTAGCTATAATTGTACGTGGGCATATCAGAGAGCCTGTAACGAGATGATGTATTTTATATTTGTAATAATTAGCCACGTGATTTAGTGGAAAGCTCGTTGGATATGCAGTTCTCATTGGCTGAGCGGTGCATCTTTTCGACATTGTTGTCATTTGTGAATGACCCGAAGGACGATATACGTTTGTACATCCCGCGGGGTGCCTTTTTCCGAACGACCAAGTATAATATCGTCCGGCAGCATTGAACGATACTTAATTCTTGCTGGGAAGGCCTTTAGCAGTCTCGTAAATGCCGGGACACTGTGACGGCCGTAATATGTTTGCAATCCTATCGTAATTACTTTTCTACGCGGATATATTATGTATAGTCATATTCGTACGTGTATTGAGCTATAAATTCAACGCATTTTGAAGGTGAATATATTTATAAGATACACGAAGAGAGAGAGAGAGAGAGAGAAATTCCTCGATAATCTCGAGACACGAGCTCGATAATGTTTGTTATTAACGTTCATTTATCCTCGCTCTCCGCAAACCAACAAATTATAAAAAAAATTGTATCCGCGATTGTCAAACAACTCGAATCACAATAATCAATTAATTCGGTGACTCAAGTCGTTGGTGTCGCGCTCGGCAATCTTAAGCCCGTAAAATAATTATTGGCTAATTATTAAAATGATGGGATTGCCCCTGGAACGATGACCTGGGGTCGAAAACGACCCCTGACGACCTTGAATCCCTTCTCCCTTCGTTCTCCCGTTTTTTATCGTCTTGCCGAATTTTTGACTGATTTTTTGACTTTCAGCGAAATTGCCTAAGGCTCACGCGATTCTGCATGAAAAAACGAAAAGAATGAGCCCTGATTGAATCGTTTTCGTTCAATTTTACGGAAGATATGAATTTTTCAAGATTCGGGTCTCTATGACCCCAGATTACTGTTCTAAGGATTAATGACCGTCATATTTGATCGCTAAGCATCGGCTGCTCTTGTTAAATCTTACACAAAGTTAATAAATTTATAAATAAAGTTGATAATTGACATTTTTTATCTTTTGGCTAATTTTGCGAATGAAAAACTCGAATTATTCTCTGCGGATTGCGAAAATCCAAGAAAGTAGGTCAGAACAAAGTTTCTTAATGTTAAGTCGAATTATCGATGATTCCGTATCGGCCACTTTTTCCCACTTGTTTTGGATGCGACTGTAGATTTACGTTCGTATGGTGGAAAAATACGTGGAGAAAATAAACGATGACGCGAGCGGAAGGCTGATAAAAATCGGATATCTTTCGTGATCATTTAACCGTCAGCGGGACAAGATTTCTCGGTATAATCTTGTTGGCTATATATATTTTCAGGACGCTAATTTTTCGCCAAAGGGCAAATGTTGTACATTTTCAATTATCCAACTGTCGTCCACGACTCAACCGGTTTTACCATTTTTATTATTCACTTTTTATTGCATGCGGCATCGTAAGCTGACAAATTAGCCCTTCATCTCGTCAACAGTTATTTATGGTGTTTTCATGGTGTTCTCTTATCGCTAATATTACCAACACTAAATTATATGGCGCGATTTCATTTAAAAATCATAAGAATAACGTCGATGCAATCGGCGATCATAAAGAAGCTCATAAATTTATTGCGGCTTGTGATTCTTTCTCGAATCTCCCTTGGCATTCGGTGGTTTGGCCAAAGATTTGCCTCTTGAGCTCTAAAACGTCGCTCTAATTTTAGGAAATTAATTTTTCTTCTCAATATCGAATGAAAATTTTAAATCGTTGAGATTCAACGAAAACTCATGACGTTTTCAAGCAGCCTGCCGAATTTTCCGAAAGTATTTGTCAAAAATAGTGGGGCACACTTTTTTTCCATTCGAAAGCGACATTTATTCTCTAAAAAATCAAAAATTTTGATTACTTATCAAAATAATTATGGAAAAAAAAAATTTCCCCCTATTTTCGAACGATGTATCGAACATTAGTATCGTAAAAAAGGATCAATGAAGATGACGCGATGATTGAATGAATAAATAATGAAGCGAAGGAAGAAATTGATAAAAAAAAGGACACGGAATGGGCGGGGGAGAGTAGTGACGGTGTTCGATTTCTCGAAGAAAAGATTCTACAAGGTCAGTTGGTGTGGGGTTGTTGTAGGAGCGAGTGCGCGTTCCTGCGGAATCCCACGGAGATCGATAAGTTGCCCAGTAACCTCGTGAGATGTCGCGTCACGCCCCACCCACGAACCTTAGCCCGGTGCGGCGCGTCTATAGAGGACACCCCCGCGAGAATTCCGTGTCGAGTATAAATTCTGCAGCCAAGAAGACGACGCGCTCGGGGTTGAAGAAGCCGGAGCTTCCATAGATAAATATTTAAGGACGACTTTTTCCTTGGCCATAACGAATAAACGTTAGTTCCATATGAAAAATCGATAAACATAAAAGTTTTGAAAAAAAAAAAATACGCGATGCAAAAAAAAAAAAAAAAATTTGGCCCGAGCGAATTTTTATCGCGGTGTTGAGTTTCATCAGAAAACTGCTCGTTCCCTTCGTGCGTATTGCCACTTTGGCTCCATCATTTAACCCGACGATTCGATGCCCTTTGGATCTCCGCGGAGCATTAAAAAATCGTTGAGAAAGATTAAACCGAGCTCGATGCGAGTATAACGATTGAGCGCACAGCGGGGGGAATGCATTTTGGGCACTTGGGAGGCTGCAGGTTAGTCCGGATGGTTGGAGCTTCGGGAGAATGCTCTTATAGGAGGGCCCTTCTGGATCTTGAATCGAAGGGGATTGGGGCAAAGAGTAAAGAGCAAGTTGCGGTTATGGCAAAGAGTTTAGCGCTGCATCGCAGAGCGAGCACAAGAAGAGTGAGCCAGAGGAAAAAGAGCAGAGCCATTGAGAACGAGTCGATAAATACGTCCGGCCTGCGTAAATCCACTTTGTCCAGACTCGACGTGTCTCGCTAAGATACGAGACGGGGTACATTGTCGCCGAAGCATATACGAGAGCATCATCCCGCCAATGTATTCTTTTTCCTTCTTTCCTTTTTTTATCCTTTTACTTGTATATCTCCTTGCACCAGGTATATCGTCCTGCTGCTTTTTCTCTCCCCATCTCTTTCTCTCACGCGTCTCTCGGTCACAGCAAAGACGAGAGACGAGTTCACGAATATTATACGCCGTGCAAATATGCCCACGTTTTACACCTACGCGATCTCCGGATCTCTTCTCCCAGGCATACACACGCACACATGGGAGAGTTTGTATGAGATCGTGAAAGCCGCACATTGGGTAGCCATATAATACGGAGCGGTAGGCCACCCGCTGTGAAAACTTTTACTTATCGTTAGACCCGCACGGTCCAGCCTGACGACCATTCTCAGCTCTCACGAATATAGCCAAGGAGCCAGTGAGAAACGTGATAAAAACCAGCCTCCATCAACAACGGAGCATCATCTCGACGTATAGAACATAGAAACTACAAATCTCAGGTGCTATATGATTTCACAATCATTCTGCACACTCCGGAATCACACTCGACGAATTTCAGTCACACGACACATCGGTCTCATACGGATTGATTACGTCCAAGTTTGCATCTTTGGAATGCAACGAAATTGTATTTTTTTTTTGGGCGATGCTCTACATTCAAATGCAGAATTTAATTGCGATGATACAACGATCGATTTTCCCGACCCAAAAAGTATATGAGCTCGGAAAAGAGTTTGAATGATTTAAAAAATTAAACAAAACATCAATGAAAATAAATATTTTTCGTTAAATTCTCACGTTGCGAACGTCAGCTTCATTGCAGATTACCATTATTTCTTCATGCAAAAACCCAACGTTCGTAAATAGGTCATTAAACCATCGTCACAGATCCATTGACCGGTGCTTCCGGTACACTCGCCCATGGGGCACTGTACTCTACGAATATACACTCTTTTCTAACGATTAATCGATTAGATACATGCGGCAAGTACTTCGAGGCTATAGCCAGTGCATCCAGTCTTGTTATTCGCGTCTATAGATAGATAAAAACATACTTTGTAGGCTCTCGACTTTTGTTCTCATTCCATAATAACAATTTATCGATGATACGCATATTAGACAAACTAACACATAGATATTTATTTATCGATCTTGTACTATAAACTATAAACGCTATAATGAGTCAAAAATGAGATAAGATAAGTATAGTCGCGGCTGCGAATCCTCTTGAGCCTCGCAGCAGAGTGACGTGTGGGTGAAAGACCGTAGTTTCTTATCGACGATATAGTTTCGGAACCCTACATTATCATGCACTGTGCTATTACGCTCGAGTTCGCTGCTTACCGATCGTTTCCGCTTCTTCATCAAGCATATACATTTGGACGAGGATTCAATCGATTCAAATTTATATTTTTCCCCACGGTCTCCCATGGTCTAACGGGCCTCCATTTAACTCGTAGAAATTATTCCGGATTTTTTGTTTTTTTGTTTTTTTTTTTATTTTAAGATTTGAGAATGTGTCACGATCGTCGAGTTGAATTAAACAAAAAATAATAATGGCAGTCTTTTAATAATGTACGTGGATATTCCTGGGGTTGAAGTTTGCATCGTTGGAATGCAACGAAATTCTATTGTTTTTGTGGCGAAGCTTATTATGTAAATGCAGAAATGTAATTGCAATGATAAAACGATCGGTTTTCGCAACCCAAAAAGTGTAGTATACGATCGAAAAATTTGGATCATTTTGAAAATTAAACAAATCATCAATGAAAATTAATATTTTTCGTTGGATTTCAACGTTGTGGGCCTCAGCTTCATTTTTTTAATAACGTTGAAGTTTGCATCGTTGTAATGCAACGAAATTCAATATTTTCTGTGGCGATGCTTGATATTCAAATGCAGAAATTTAATTGCGATGATAAAACGATCGATTTTCGCGACTGATAAAGTTTATCAGATCGAAAAATTTGGATGATTTTGAAAATTAAACAACTTTTTCGGCCATGACGTTTGTCTCTCAATCGAGATCTCCCCATTGATTAGCGCGCGTCGTTTTCTTTTTTTTTTCCCGCTCTCTTCGCGCGTACGGTTTTTTCTTACTTTGCATCTCCGTTCGAGGTTGCACCGGGATCCTACAGAAATATATAATGATGATAATGATAATGAACAGAGAGCAAGTGAGTAGTGCGGAGTCTGGGCTCTCAGATCTGTTCATAGCGAGCACAGCGCACAGCGTGCTCATTGCAAGAGTGGCGGCACATAGTCACTCAGCCGCGGCAAGCCGCGTCTTCATATTATCCCCTCTAGTTCACCGAGGCATCGCACCACCACCGCGCGCCACCGCTTCAATCCTTTCCCTCTCTTTCGCTTCTCTCGCCCTTCCACCAAAGCGTCGATCCCCTCCAAATGCTCGTTGCTCTATCGTCGACGCGCGACGTTTTATCCCTTTGCCAAGCCCCCACTCTTGCTCTACTCGTTATACATATATATAGAGATGAGAATACGATCGTTTGCTCGCGTGCGAGTCAACCTGTTTCATCCCCCTCCCACGCAATTTTCAGCGTGATGCTCGCGCGAGTCTGTACCGTCTCCCCCACTCCGTTGACTCTTCCTGTCCCTCCTCGTCTCTCTCTCTCTCTCTCTCTCTCTCTCTCTCTCTGCCTTTTACTCTCCCCATTCGAGACTCGGCGTTGCACCGTTGCTCGGCGCATGCGTTCGTGCGCCTCCGTAACTTGGTCTTGCCAACTTATCCTATATATAGATATACAATAATGCCCCCGTGCTCCGTGTACAGCAACTCCGTATGTATCGGTGTGCACGTTCGTGTAATAATAATAAGAAGAGAGCAACTCTATGAGGAACCAACGGCCTCCGACCCGTTCACCCTATGCTAGGTGGAGCCGGTCTGTACCCTCAGTGACGCTCAACCCACGGAACCACCATATATTCTCCTCATCATTCGTTCGTTCAACTCACGCCTTTCAGTTATTCCATACATTCTCCCTATTTCTCTCACTTTTACTCCGACTTTAGCATTTTTGACCCCTCAACTTTGCTCGATAGTTCAGTCCAATTCTCATTATTTTGTAAACATTTTTCTTATCGTCTTTGCTTTCTTAATTGAGTCGTTCGAATTTTAATTGTTCGATTCTCAACGCCTTTGAAGTTTGCATCGTTGGAATGGAACGAAACTCTCTTTTTCCTTTAGCCGGGCCCATAATTATTATTCAATATTTGATTTGGACAATAAAAGGATCCTTTCCGGCGACCCAAAAAGAAAAAATGTTCGTTCAATCTCAACGTTGCAAACTTGAGAATCATCGCTATTTACTTACGAAACTTTGATTCTCATAACGCGATATTTTGTGAAGAAAGATCGCCGAGAGGTAAAAGTTTTTTCGAAAATTCGATGCACGTTCAGAAAATCATGTGGTGCTTAAAATCGGTCGGATTTGGAAAGATTAACGTTTTGATATGTAATCGCGTCACGGAAACTTCGAATTATGTTGATCCGCTTGGAGGATGTTCGAGTCTTTCAAAGAAAATGTTTCGGTGGAATGATTTTGTTGTTGATAAGTTTCTGCTCGGTGTCTCCGTAGTGGATTCCATGATACCGGACATCCGGTGATGTTAATTTATAAAAATAGTTTGAGAACCGCGGTGGGTGTGACCGTGAACGAGGAGGCAGAGGGAAGCAAACCGGAGAGTTGTGGAGAGCACCAGTATGTACATTCGTCTCACTCTCGGACGTTCTCTTTCTTTGTCTGCTTCCAACTGTTCTCTGGTGGTGCTGAATGCTGGACATGCTCATGCCAACGACGAGGTGGACACTCGGCAGAGTGGCACCGTCGGGTGGGGAATCTCCGGCCGCAGCATATATAATATATGAACGTACGCGTTTACGGGGTAGGGGAAGTCAGCGGATGCCGCAGCAGCGGCATCGTTCAGCCACCGTCGCACCACCGACGCCACTCTTCTTGTGCTCTTCGTGTAATGCTCTCCTGCACGCTTACCTCGCACGCTTCATCATCACTGCACCCTCGTGTTGGTGCGTTCCTCGTATGATAATATGGAGGGGAGATTCTCGGTTGGATTTACAAGCGAGAATGGTACACTAGAAAGAGCGAGAGAGAGAGAGAGAGAGAGAGAGAATCTACGGTTAGTGGAGCACCCTGATGGGAATCCGAAGGGAGAGTTTGAGCAGTCCAGAGGGAGGGGGTTTTGGGAGGTCGAAGAAGGGAGGTCACTCGGGATATTGCCGAGAGATGACACCACTTTGCCCACACCGTGATCCAGCGTAGCCGTTAAGCTTACGCAGGTGTAACGCGACCGTAACAGAGCGCGATATGCTACCCTCCGGTCTCCTGCTTCGTTATCCTCTCCTCCCTGGCTCCTTCCTCAGAAAAAAACTTTAACCATTTCACTCCTCCCTTCCTTCTCTCCCACTCCGACGGGCGATGTGCTTCGGATACTGGCAACACCACCGCCGCACAACCCTAATATGTATATCCCACCCTCGCAACTCCCTCCCACTTCCCTTCGTTCCCGCGTCTTTGGTTATATCTTACTTCCGCACTTACCCCCTCGGATTTACACGCTGGCGACCTAATACACGCGCCGCGATTCTTCCGATCGCGTCCATGGTCCTTCACTCCTTCTCTCTCTCTCTCTCTCTCTCTCTCTCTCTCTCTCTCTCTCTCTCTCTCTCTCGTGGGACCATTCCCCAAGCTGCATACGTCGCTGTCCGAGATCGCGTATTCATCGAGCCTCTCAATTTCTCCTTTTCTCTCAACCGCGACGATTCCACGCACGCTTTCGAAACTTGTATTCGTTATATTTCCTCACCAATCCTCTTTGCCTATTTGGTCATTACTGATCATCAGGATCACAGCTGAATGAACATTCGTATTAAGCAAATAATCACCGCGACCAAAGAAATTTATCGAGTCCTTCTCGTCCGTTAAATTTACATAATAATCGTCGGTCGTTCGATTATGATCGATTAATCGATCCCAGCAACTTTATCATCGCTCCTGTTCCGCTGGAGATCGGCCTGTTTTTTAATTTCTCGACCGCGACGTCGACGAGCTCGACACTTCGCACCCTGCCATCTTGATATTTCGTGTACCCTGCATACGTAATCCCAAATCAAATATATGTATACAAGTCGATGAGGAAAACTCGTATTCGTGCATCTCGCTGCCTCCCTCTCTGCTCACACGTCTCACCGACCATCATAGCATCAATTATTCCATTAAAATAATAGCCTGTCCGCGGTCACACCCCCGATTACCAACCTCGACGTTTAATCTTACCTCCACCGTTTTTTTTATCGCCTGTCAAGCTCCCGACGATATTTCACCCTCCACCTCGATATAGACGCTTTTCAATCTTAAATTATATACAATCTTGCTCGTGTTAGAGCTTGACATTTATTCACTATTCCCTCTCGAAAGAAAATCTCGATTCTTATAAAAGTTTGACGCAGTCAAAAGTTTGCCATTTATACGAATAATCTTTCGACCCAATCTTCTCCAATTAATCTGATCAACTTGAACCAATCATTTCTATTGCGTTCGTCATTTTTTTCGCATCTGTCGAATTGTTGACCAACAGATCGTATTTACCCAAAAAATTCGCCTCGATTACTTTTCATTTTTCCTCTCGAAACACTTCCCCTTGCTACGACACGGAGAACACTACTCGGCGCCTCACGAAGTTCGCGTCTGAATAATTTTGCACAAAAAAATCAAGAACCCCGAAAATTCAGATGAACGCATTCGTTGGAAAACCTCCATCAGCTAAAATCTCGTTACATCGCATCCCGTTCGGAACAGTCCAAATTTCATGAGTTTTGCATCGTTCCAATGCAACGAATTTTTCTCTAGCTGAGCCGACGATTATTATTCAATATTTGATCTACACAATACAACAATCCTCTTCGGCGACCCAATAACCCAATATCCACGAAAAATTGTCACGATTTTCAAAATTTAACAAATAATTGATAAAAAAAAATATTTTTCGTTGAATCTCAACGTTGTAAAATTTGAAATCATCAAATTTCTTTCTCCTCGAGTAACTATTTTGTGCTCAGAAGAAGAAACTTTCATCCAACCGGCAGTTGCATTGAATAATCGCCGTAAAAATAAAAATTTCATAACTCGAGAGTATTTATTGAGAATCCTCAGAAAATTCGTATCGTTTTCTGTGTGTTTTCTTGGCCCGAGCATACAAATGATCGTAACCAATTGCATTTTGCCGCTTTATATCGATGCCCTCCGAAAACGCAGGTTTCCATTGCCCAACGAGTTTGGCACATTGTGGGCGACATTCGTATTGTGTTTATTGAAAAACAAATGACTGCTGGCCGTATAGGAGGAAGAAGTATAGAAACGCGTGGACTAGTCCGTGTAACCGATTAAGGCGTTATCATAGCCTGACAATAATCACACGAATTCATTTACTCGCGGGGTATTACACGCGGAAACTCATAAACTTAGTTTGTGTGAATGCACATGTCTCTTTAAATCCGTGCATTATAAATGCGATGTAAATACAAACGTTGGGTTGAGTAGTGAGAAGGTTAATGAATTCGTGTGTGTACATGACAGAAATACACACTCTCGTTCTCTCTCTCTCGCTCTCTCTCCTCGCGACTCCCACTACAATCTGGCGAAAGAGCAGAGCAGAAAGGATCGTTGGTTGCCGGCGCGAGAGAGGGTTGCAAATGGTGGGGAAAGTTTCGATATGAAAGGGCGTCGCGCGTGTGTCTCGAGTCCTGCTCGGTGGGGATAATTCTCGTGCCGCGCGTCCTTTCGTTCGGGCTCTAGCCCTCTCGCGTAACGCGATATTAGCTTTCGTGCTCATTAAGGGATCATCCGAAACTCGAGGCCGCGAGAGACACGCTTGTCTTCTTAGATCTCTTTCCTCGAGCCTCTCGATTCGTGCCCAAACTTTATTTTCTACTGCCGAGACTTTGCCATCATTGCCGCAATGAAATTTTTTTTTCTTACCGAAATTATTTCATTTTTATTGCCCCCGATCCATTCGCAATATGATTGATCCGATGCGCCGTAGAATTTTAACGACTCCCTTGACATTGCAACGCATTTACCTTTCTCTCCTATATTATGCATCGCTCCGAACTGCAATGCTTGTGCATTTGAGCCTGCACTACATGCATATAAGCGGTTCGTTGTTTCACTGCCATATCCAGCGTGCAATGCCAATTTCCGCAGTCCCATCATCAATCTGCAACACACATACATTCGAATGTGTCTATATATGGATATACATATTGTGAGGCAGCCTCAAACCTAGCTCTATAATTATGCGAGTAAGTATGTGTTTTGGTCGATAGTTGAACCAACAATGTTGTGTATATAGCAGCAGAGAAATAGATGGAGGCAGCCCAGAGTACCAGGGCTCCCTAACGTTGGCCTGTACAATTATGCTGTAATTAGCAAATTTGAGCACTCCGCACACGGTCTCGATCGATGGATGCTGAATTATTGGGATTGCGTATATTAGATTCGCCTGGTGCCTCTATGATGCATCGTTTCGCACGAGCACCAGAAACCTCTTCACGTAATTCTCTCGTATAAAGCTTGCTTTCGCTCGTAACGTATCGCCGCCCCGACCAACTAAAATTCCAAACGTCCTGCGCACGAGAGTGCAAAGTCCGGGGATATCTCTTTATTTTATTTGTTTTTTTTTCTTCCAACAATTCAATGTCTTGCCATTTTCATATGGATGTATATAACGGGAAAATCCGTTTAACGGCCACGCCGTTAACCTCCACGAATGTTCAAGAGTTCATATACATATGTCCATGTATTTTTATCGAATGTGTGCATTTCTGAATGCAGTGTCGAGCCCAAAGCTGCGTCTGATAATTTGAAATATTTCGTGATTCGAAAGCGATGGCTCGAATGTAATGCGTTGTCATAACCTGTGTAAAGGGCTCGACGAATACCGCACACACAGCGAGACACACACACACACACACACACATTCATAACAATGACCGCATCCCCGTGTCCCATAACCGATAACAATTATTTTCATCATTTCCGCGCAATTCTTTTGCTGCTGTACACCCTCGTCGGGATATTCACGTGTGCCAAGTCGTTGATAGAGTGTAGCGCAGGGACACAGCATCAGAAAGGGATGGAAAAGCAATGATCGATCTCGCCTGAAATTGTATAAACCGTTCGGCCCCCCCCCCCCCCCCCCCCCCCATAGAGAATTCAAAGCAGCAGAAAGAACCGAGTACACGCTTCTCCGATGTGAATTTCAAACAGATGACGACTCTCTCTTTCTATTCTCGTTGTATCTCCCATCGACCATATATTCGACTCCCTCCACTACCCCCAATACCAGTTAAATGTCTGAAGGCCTTTCACGGCATTTCGATCTCGCTCACCGACCAATTCAATTTTCTCAACTCTCTTTACCCTGCTTCCTCGTAAAATTTGATGCTTTTTACTTTTCCCGACCTCCTGCTCTTGCTTTACCAACTTGTTTTTAATGCAACATGCAAAAAACCTCGCAATATTAAAAGGTACATCTTGCCAACTTGGATATATTGATTTTATTTTCGACCTCATCAAGTCTATATATTTTCCACTAAAATGAACCAACAGAGCTCTGGAAATATATGCAATTAGGTAATTCTGTTGAAGTTTGCATCGGTGGAATGCAACGAAATTCTCTTCTTTTTTCAGCTGAGCCCATGATTGTTATTCAATCTAAACAACTTTGGCGACTCAAAAACTCAATCTCCAAGCAAAAATTGCCATGATTTTCAAATTTCAATAAATACTTACTAGAAAAAATATTTTCCGTTAAATCTCAACAATGCAAACTTCAACACCATAATTATCATTCAATATTTGATCTAAACCATAAAACGATCCTCTCTGGTTTGCCATGATTTTCGAAATTCAATAAATAATTAATAAAAAAAAATATTTTTCGTTGCATCTCAACGTTGCAAGCTTCAGAATCATATACAGGAATAAATATATTAAAAGTAGTACATAAGAATCCTATGCGAGAGCGTTTCGACATCAAAGCTTCTCCATTGCATTCATTCCCTCGCTCGTATATGGCAAATATATATTTCGGCGAAGAACAAACGGCCTCAAGTTTTTCAGGATACAAAGTTTCCTCAAACCGATAACTTTTTTCACTGGCAAGCAAAAAGCAATAAATCGTCTCGCCGTTTCGGCAGCTCAACAGCAACGTTTGGTTTTTTTTGACTCCTCGCGACTGATGAAAACTTTGCGTCTTCTCACGAAATCGATCGGTAGAGAAAAAAAAATTTGGATATTCTGCAATCTTTTCGGCTCAACATAATCGATAATCTCTTTTCGCCCGTTCGGGATGAGACACACTAGGAAATTTGTAACAAAGAATAGACAGCCCCCTGGGTCAACCAGTTTTCACTCATATCTTTTTGTTTTTATTTCTTTTCGTGGATACGTCTAGCATGAAAAATCCCCAGGCAGATGTAGATAAATGCAGGATGAGCTTTTGGCCCTTTACGTAACTTTTGCCTCCACTGGATGGAATTTCGGAGCGTCGAGGGGCCAAAGGTCCTGTGTTTGTTCATGCTAACGTGCTACAAGCCGTAATATCAAGCTCGGCATTCGGGATACTTCAATAGTAATACCCTTTATACACGACCCAGAGACACCCGCGTCTATATATGTTGACGAAAAAATCGAGGATTTTCGTCGAGGGCTTCAAATTCGTTCCAATACCATTTTTCTCACGTTGTCACATAAATCAATACTTTTCGGCTCGGCTATGATGAGAATTCAATCAAATTTGGTGATAATATTCTTTGGCATCAAATACGATGACACCATTTTTTTTTCTATTTTTCGTCTACAGAGTTTTCGAGTAATTTGAGTTTACAATATCCTAAAGATATATCTGAATCCTATATTTATACATGTCAACTCTTTTGTTCAATTATTCGAAAACTATGTAGAAGAAAAATCTTAAAAATTTCGTATATTCTTATTTAATACTAAAGTGTCTGCTCACGAAATTTCATAAAATTCTAATAATCTCGAATTTCCCTATATTTTTCGTGTGAGCCAAAGATCGTTGTTTTCTCTGAAAAGCTTGTTTTTCCAAATCGCGAGCCCTCAATTCACTGTCCCTAAGTTTACATGACGCTGACAAGTTATCCCTAAAAAATTTCCTCAAGACTTCTACGCTGAAGCATTGAACGTATAATTTTTTAGTTCGATGGCATTGTCAAATGATTTTTCAAGTTCTCCACGTCAACGAAGTGAATATTTTCTTGTATTATTTATTTATTTAAAAATATCTCGACACTAACGATTTTCTCTATTAACCGGGTGGAAATGATGATTTTCTGTTGCAGGTAAGTTCGAGCTTAACGGTATATAACCATTACGAAATATGCCAGTAACCAGTAGCCGTCTTAACTTTGGCTTTACGTGAGTAAACTCGACACAGAGTTCTCTCTGAAGGATATAACTGTATTGTGTTCTTGCTCGATGTAAATTTTGTTCCAGGTACAAGGTGTACACTTATACTTTACTATATATCTCGTAGCCCATACGTATGTGCATATATACATGTATATAAAAGAGCGAAACATCTTAGAGTGCCAGAGGCGATGAACAGGAGAACTCTGCTTGGTCTTTCCTGACGGTCAGACTAAGGCCATGCTATATGTATCGTCGAGTTGCCTTCCGAGGCGTTGTTTTATCGAATTTCTCTCTGCTCGACCAAATCACCGGCTACGGGCTTGCCCTGCTCTGTCTCTTTCTCTCTTCGTCGATGCTTTTTCCATCTTTCTCGATAGAGCATAAAGTATCTCCGCTATCTTGGCTTCGAGGCGATTGCAACGTTCGGTGAACGATACAGAAGAGCCACTGCGAGTTGATGTCGATCGTGAAAGCGTTGGACGGCGTCAACGACGTCGGCGCCGGCGTCGTTGTTCACTAACGCCTGATGAGCGAATGATATTCATTCGATGTTTCGAAATTCGTTCCATTTTTCTTTCTTCTATTAAGAATTTCCGAGTTTTTCTCATTCGTGGAGAGTTTGATCGTATTTGAGAGACTCGGCGCTTTAGTTTTTTCTTTCAAACTCTGAAAACTGCTTGACTCGCGGAGATCGTCAGTTTCGTTTTGTTGGAGAAATTTCATGAAATTTCAAACAAAATCAATTTTTTATTGAAAAATTGAAAAAAAATCAACATTTTCCAATCTCAGCCGGAATTCCCGTTCGAGTATTGATTTCACTACGTTTGGCAATCCGCGAAGCACACCGGATTAAGTCGCTTAAGCGGAAAGTCATGGGGCGACTGAGAGAAAACGTATATGCTCGTGATGGAGCCGCTAAAGCGTGAAATAGCCGCAGAATTCTTGCCGATTTCTCCCTTCCCCCTCCCCCCCCCTCTCTCTCTCTCTCTCGCTCCCACGCACGTTTATTGCTCCCGTGAAATGGCTCACGACGACGAGGATGCGGAACGAGAATAGGACGAGACATGACGTGAGAACGAAGACTACGGTCGAGGCGAAGACAGAGACGCCTGGACGAAAAGGTGAACTAACAGGATCGCAACAAGTGACCGCCTGCCTCGCCCTTCTTCTATTATCTTTCCCATACATATGCATATATATATATATTCATGAATATATATGTATGTACACAGTTGCCCTCTCCTCTACTCGATTCCTCTCTGTGCGCTCGCGCACGTCAACCAAAGACCCCCCCCCCCCCGTTCCCATCCTCCTATCTCTCTTTCATCATCTATTCGTTTTTCTTCCTCTTCGGGGCACTCTCGTTCCACGACCATCCAATCTCTGTTCAATCCACCTTTCTGCTACACATTGCGGATCCTTACCGTGCATCTCAGGCGTTGTTACGGGGAAAATGGTTATTCAACAAGACGCTATGATTTTTTTTAGTTTTTATCGAATTTTAAATGTTCAGAAATCTTTTTTTCCCTCGATGCTGATGCACCGTCGATCCTAATTTTGGGTGTTCCTAATCCAGCGCACCTCCATTTTTCTTGAGGCTATGAATTTGTCTCTAAAACCTATCGAGTCGTCTCGTTTGATGGACCAAAAATACAGGACGAAAAGGTTCTTATTGAATGTTTAGTGGAGACGATAAAACCATTTTTTTCAAATCGAAAGACGAAATCGAAATTGAACAAAAGATTGAGAGAAAAATGTATTTTTCGTTGGAGCTCAACGTTGCGAACTTTAGTGTCATGAAAAAATGATTTTCCCACAAATTTTTTCCATGGGTCTGTCCAGTTCGATGTTTAACACGATGGTACGAATTTTTCCAGAATTTTTGATGAACAGAAACACGTCGAAAAATGACACGACGTGACAGACCCAGGCTTACCGACCGATCAACCAGCTGCTACTCATTTTTTCTTTGTTTCAATGAGGTGTCAATCTTTCAGTTTGAAATGTACAGTTACTTTGAATATGTTATGATTTATTTCAACAGTTTTCGATGGACGTGCGTCTTGAGAAACGTGCAGATAATTTCCAATCGATGTCTATAATTATAAAATTATCCATGATCGTAATTAATCGTTGTCTGTAGAACGGAGATGAATTCCGAGGTCTCGTTCGAACGTCGTCGAAACCGTAAGACTCTATGGACAAAGGTAACCGGTACGATTCGAAAGTATTGATGAGAAAAGTCTGACTCTTTAACTCATTCGATATAATTATCGGCTTTGGGTCGACACTGTATAAATTATAATCCTCATGCACTGCACTCGTGTATATCATTTCTCTTTTGACTTGGTGCTCAAGTACGAGAATATATTCATGAGCGTTCGTCGACCGTGGAAGCCTAGAAACAATCAGTGATTACCCTCGTCCTCGCATTTCTATATGCTTCTCTCGATGGCTCTCTTGTGCGATCTCTGAATATTATTTTCCTACTTCCTGTACCAGTGTGGCCTGTTGCCGCTGTGACGAAACTATGGTTTGGAAGTTTGCAACGTTGAGATTTAACGAAAAATATTTATTCTAGTAATTATTCATTGAATTTTGAAATTCAAGGCAATTTTTCGTGGAGATTGAGTCTTTGGGTCGCCAGAGAGGATCGTTCTAGTGTCTAGATCAAATATTGAATAATATTAATAGTGCTGAAGTTTGCATCTTTGGAATGCAACGAAATTCCCGATTTTCGTCAGCTAAGCTCATAATTTTCATTCAATATTTGATCTAGACAATAAAACGTTTCTGTCTGGCGACCCAAAAACTCAATCTCCACGAAAAATTGCCATCATTTCCAAGATTCAATAAATAATGGATAGAAAAAATATTTTTCGTTAAATTTCAACGTTGCAAACTTCAGAATCATCAAAAATTATGTGCTCAAAGAAGATAATTTCTTTTTATTTTCGAGGTTGTCACTGGGATTGAGTGAAATTTTTCACATTCCCAATAATTTTCAAGAGCCTCCGCGTGAGTGAAAGAATCGAGCTAATTAAATACGAGAAATTCTTCACTCTCCGATATTCTTGCTCGTTTAACAAAATCCAAACAGTCTCTCTACCTTCAGAGAACTTGCTCGACACATCTACTGCATACACTCGCGTCCGCAAATATGTCTCCGGATGGATAATAGAAGGGCGTAAATGTAAAAAATAAAACTGGATAATTGAAAGGGGTTTGCGACCTTTTGTCGACGAGTGTTCGAGATGTTTACGTAGCGTGCGATTTCGTATAGGATATATACGCAATGCCGCAGGGCCTCCCGAGGAATTGTGCAATTTCACGGACCGATTGTAGCCACTTCGAATTCGCCTGGGTATTATGTACTTGATACAACACGCGCAGATGTATCTACGACATACTAGCACCGTCGATGTGTGCTTATTATGGTAGATCGAATGTATATACACGCATATGTGTATGTATTTTGTTGGTTAAGGAGAGGCAAAAGAATTGCGTAACGGTGTCTTGCGATATAACAATGAATCGACGTTTCTTGATTGGCGATCTCAACTTACTCGAGAGACAAGACATAGTGTTAAAATTTTTTAAATCGCCACCCACGTCGCTTTTATCGCGCCATTTTTTCTTCTCCAGATTGAAAACTCGAGTGTATCGGCCGCAACACGCGGCGTGCACGCTTTTCCTTGTTCTCATTCCTCTCGTTGTTCCTTATCGTCTCTCTATGCCTCTCTCTCTCGCTCACTTCTCACATACCAGAAAGCTGCTGTCATATGTTTCGCCTTTCATCAAGCGTATCCAGCGGTGAACTCGATTTTTTACGATCCATAGCTACGGTGATCGACCGAGGAAATTCACGAAATCAGTACACGATCAAATATGAGTAGAAAGTTTGCAGCGTTGAGATTCAACGAGAAATACATTTTCTATTCATTATTTATTGAATTTTGATAATTATGCCAATTTTTCGGGGATATTGAGTTTTTTTTAATCAAAAAATCAAATTTCTCAATCAGTTTCCTTTCGCCAGGGAAAAAAATCATTTTGATCGTAAATATTTTCGTGTCTAACGATCGTATGGCTTTGGATATAACGATTTTAAAAAACTTGGATCTTACAAGTTTTATTTACCGTTTGGAAATAAAATATTTGCATAGCTCAGATGTTGCAGCGTGTTTGCTAAATAACATTTGTAGAATAGAGACTATCCAGCTTTGCACTCAGTCAACGACCCGGAACGATGTGGAAAATGAAGCGATCGCGAGATTCTCGTGAATGTATAAATGTTAATAAATAGTGACGGAAGATATTCATTTTCATGAAGAACGAAGCGGTTTAAGAGTCCGGAACTTTGTGCAGTTAACGCACCGCCGAACTCGCTTGATCCTTTTTATTTTCGTCTCTCTCCTTCATTCTTCTTATACGTACGACTAAATTTATTCAAAAGTTCCGATTAATTTCGATTAAAAATCGTTTTTTTTTTAAATCACAAAAATTTTGTCATCGCGGCAATAAATATGGAAGAAAATTTCTTCGGAAAGTACATTTTTGTCATCTCAATCGTAAATTTTGCTGACAGTTGGGAATGAAAAATATTGTCAAAATAAGCGAGATTTTGAAATCATCAAAAAATAATAAAAAATAAAACAAAAGATTAGAAAAAAAAATTAAAAATAAAATATGAAAAATCTCTTTTTGACTCCAAGTTAATTCAATTGTTAAATTTAAAGTGCAGAAGGATGACGAGCAAAAAATACGAAATTAGTGCATCCGGTGCGTATTATGGAGTTAAAACACGTCGCTGGCCCGAGGATTATCTTTCGGCCAAAGATTAGCCTCTCTTGTGCTCTCCGTCTTTCGTTTTCATTGTCGCGCTATCCACCTCTTTCGCACCGCTTCGTAGTAGTTCTGGTGCAATCTGTCCTCGTTTGTTCCCTATATCTTCTTCTCCTTGTGCTGTTGCTCGAAGGCGCGCACATTCCAAGGTTCGATGTTGCACCGAGCTCTCAGCTCCGTCGATTCACTCTCATGCTATGAGGCTCCGATATAGTTACGACGCGATAAGTATAGCGAGAAGAGAGCAAAGCGCTAGAGAGCGACTTGAACGTGCGGAGAGCTCTGCTCTCCATCAGCCAACTTCGAGCTTGTACCACTTGGCAGCGTTCCCATCGATTGGTTAATATCGCAAGGGCGTATCCTCTCAGCTCCTGCATTGCGTTTCATACGTTCTTTCGTAGCTTCGCGATTTCTCCATTCTTTCATGAAGCCTCCAGCGCAGTATTTATCCTCGAGATACGCCACAGAATCCTCAAACCTTTCGGTACACAGATATCCTCGCTGTTAATCAACTTCCAACTGATACGCACGAGTACGAATATTAATACTCGACCGGAAGATCGAATCATATCATTTCTGCCTCGCTCTGTCTCCGTACCGAGTGAGCATCGTTGGATGCTACGAAATTATCCTTTTTCTTCAGCTCAGCCCATAATTATTATTCAATATTCGATCCAAACGATAAAACTATCCTCTCTGACGAACCAAAAACTCAATCGACACGGAAAATTGCCATGATTTTCGAGGATCAGTGAATAATCGATGGGAAAAATATTTTTCGTTGAATCTCAACGTTGCAATCTTCAGAATCATCTCACGAATCGTATGTTTTCGAGAATTTGAAAATTTTCAATTTTTGAGCAATTGCAATCAAATATCAGAAAAAAATGGTAATCAGATCGAAGATGAAAAAAAAAATTAGTCAAATGAAAATGATAGCCAATCTCAGGAATCCCGTCGGTCCGGAGTCTATCGCGCAGTTTACAGAATTATCTTGCATTTCACGATGCAACGAAAACTGTTTTTTTTTTCACAACAGAGCCCAATATTTGCTCGCAGTATTTGTCAACGATAACGAGACAGTTTGACTTGCAATTTGAAAACTGAATTTCCCATGAAAATGGTGAATGAAAAATATATTTAAAAAAACAATTATATTGCACGAAGCAGACTCCAGTCTCATCCGATTTTTTGCTGAAACCTTCTTGTTTCTTTCGTGGGTCGTAATGTTTAGCATAAATGGTCATAGCGTAATATTTTAGTGGCGATCTTTCGAATGTGAATCTTCATTAAATGTATACGTTTCGACACCACGGTGGGGGGAAGATAGTTTCGGCAAAATACGTAGATTTGGCGCGATACGATCTTAGATAGAATCTCTCTTTGCAGCGTCGGATCCTTGGAAAAATAACGGCATCGATCTTTAGGAGTTGCGGGACGACGAAATGGCGTTTCGCCACTTTCGTTTCGTCTTCGCGACAGATTTTTCTCCTCGAGAAGAAAATTCTCCATAGAACGTCGTATGTTTTACGAGATTTTCACCAATGGCACGTTTCCGAAATGGATACAGTGAGACCGGGCAAGTAGAAACCATCTGTTGGGAGGAATACATATATCTAGAAAACGCGAAACTATGCGGACAAAATTTCTTCAAGTTACGAGCGAGTTTCTTACGAGGCCAAATATAAACTTGCCATTATTCATTTCGATCTTTTATTCATATGTAAATATGGACCGAGCTGCCTGCCCGAAAAATCTTTCGCCTCATAATATTTTTCTTCCTCCACGACTTCTCGTTGAAACTTCGAGACTACAATCTCATCAGAGTCGTCCTAATTAACGCTCTCGGCTTTCCATCCCACGACAAACTCTAAAGGACATTACGCTTTTAATTACTGGGCTCGTTCGTTAGTCACATTTTAGTCATCAAATGTAAAGGCGTTCGGTGATTCATACTCAGAATATTGACAGCTCAATGAACATTATTATTCGCGTTAATCAACTCGACGTATCAATCCCGGACTGATCATACGATAGCGTTCAAATTTGACTCGACGAATATTTCGCATAAATATTACCGATGCCAGGAAGGCTAGAGATTAATGACTGCGAGGATTTTATTAAAGGACAAAGTCACAAGGACTTGGGAAAGCCGATTGACAGTGTAATTATTACAATTCCCTCATCCATATATCTCCATGAGTTTTCCATGGAATGGTCGCCGCTCGCTCGATTTTGCGAAAACTGAATAATCGAGTGAAATTTAACGTTGAAGAAAAATTGTGAAGGTTAAATGACTGACCGTTCCTCGACTCGTACTACTTGGCGCTACAAATCTTTGCAGTTTATTTCCTCCGCTCACACTCGCTTCACGGAACTGTAGATTTTTCTAGAATACCGTTATCGCGCACGAACTATACAATATGATGTATAACGATCGATTATCGATCGACGCTCCATTTGCACACGTGCGATCCATCGCTCTCTGCTCTGGAGAGATCGAATCTGGATTAAAAGTCGAGGCGGCATCGCAATTACATTCTGCATTTGAATATTAAGCATCGCCACAGAAAAAAATGCAATTTCGTTGCTTTCCAACGATGCAAACTTCAACGTCATGAAATAAATGAAGCTCAAGTTCGCAACGTTGGAATCCAACGAAAAATATTCATTTGCATTGATGTTTTGTTCAATTTTCAAAATAATTCAAATTTTTCGAGCTTATATATTTTTGGGTCGGGAAAATCGATCGTTTTATCATCGCAATTACATCCTGCATTTTAATATCAAGCTTTGCCACAGAAAAAATGAAATTTCGTTGCATTCCACTGATGCAAACTTCAACGTCATCGAGCGTTGATTTTACATCAAATTTGAAGAATTTCTCTGAGAGATTTCATTGATCCAGACTAGCGACCTTTTTTAGCAGCGAAATATCGTTCTCCTGTATTTTATTTCCTGCTTCAGAATCTCAGTTGAACAATCAAGCGTGTTTTTATTCTTGAATTGAATGCTATTTATTGATAAATGCAGAATCTTCATTCGATTGAAAAGTTTTTTCTGTTACGTCTCGGATCGTTTAGTTATTTAGTGCAGAGCTCCTTAACACGAAACGGTAATAGATGAATATCATTAAAGTTTTATGTTTATGTCATTTTTAACGCCCCCTACACATTGCAAGTCTTGGAACGATGCGAGGGCGTTGCAAAGTGTGCTGCTTGAGATCAGATGCTCCGAAGCTCATCCAGAGTTTATAAATTATTATAGTCGACGTGCGCATTTTCATAATGTAGCAGAGAGAGAGAGGGAGACACGGCTTGACGACAACGACGACGATGCGAGAGTATAGATAGGGAGGCTGACGCGGCGTAACACACATCGAAATAACGGTAAACATATTTTATGCAGATCTACACTTTCCACTACGAGCCTGCTGCATGCTTTCCGATGATCAAACGCATCCTAGAAATGTTACAAGTCCATCTTCCGCCCAGCCAACATACCGATGCTTCTTCTGCCTTGCCCATCCATTCCGTTAATCATATTGGCTTGCCGTCAAAATACTTTTTGGCAGGATCGAACTTCCACGTCCCTGCATCGAGAACATCCCCTCATTACGATCGGCCGTTTCGGTCCATTTTTGAGGTTGAAGGCTCGCATAACACACACGAGGTCAATAAATTCGTAGCTGCTAAGATTTTTCATTCCATGACGTCACGCCTTGTGCATTATTTCATCAAGTTTGATCGAAAATCGATGAAACTTCGCAAAGTATCAAGCAAATTGTTGCAGCTCCATTTTCCAGAGCCTTGGCAATCGATCTACTTTTTGTTCACAACTCTTTTTTTTTGAAATTTTTTTTAAACCTGCAACCAGCTCGTCTCCTATTTTTATTTTTCAACGTTTTTTACATTTTTCACGCGTTCTTATGAAAATTGAATGATTGACCTCAATTTTTGCATCTCTCTCTCTCTCTCTCTCTGGATTCCGGTCCTTAAAGGCACACGATCTCAAGTCTTGATCCTCCGGAGAAGTTGGGAAGAAGATTTATATGATATGGAGCTTCGCTTTGATATTATAATTCAGCAATTTCATTGGAGGTGTCAATTAAAATGCTGTATGCGAATGGTACACAGGGGTCGAAAAGCTCGGCATTGTGTCCTGCAAATGCCCATTGAGAGCAGCTGCTATGCGTAATCCGATAATATGCAGGTGCACACCAACGTTCTCTTTCCAGAGCGATACACGCGTCACGGGCATATGTTTGTTATTAATTCGTAATAAATAACTCAGCACTCTCCTCTCTCCTTCTCTTTTTCTCGTACGTTAATTTTTGCCACGAATATTCAATCTTTTTCGCCTAAAAACCGTGCATGATCTCTGACACGTTCGAAGGTCAAACCCGCGTAACGTGAATATATTATTAATCAAACGGACGAGTGTAAATTCACCTGCAGCTTTTCGTTTCGCTCTCGCGTCGATCCGATGTGCCAGGTGACTTTCTGTTAGTGCTTGCCTGCCCGGATATCGCTATAGGAATCAGCATTTCACAAAAACCATGCAGACCAAAAGGTCACAACCGTTTATTTTCTCTCGGGAGACATTTATTACGGAACAAGAAATAAGATTGACGTTATGTCCAAAGATTTCTGTCTTTTTACTCGATTTTTTCGGTAACCTTCACCCTCATGCTTCTCCAACGTACCATCCAGAAAAGATCAATTTTGAATCCTTTTACGAATGAGTAAGACTTTGTCTTACAAATTTTTCAACGGAAAATCTTTGGACTTCGATAAAAAATCATAACTTGTTGCAGAGTCTTGCGAAAAGAACGAATTTTCTAGTGACGTTGAAGTTTGCATCGTTGGAATGCAACGATATTCTATTTTTCCTGTGGCGATGCTTAATATTTAAATGCAGAATATAATTGCAATGATAAAACGATCGATTCTCGCGACCCAAAAAGTATATCAGCTCAAAAATTCAAATGATTTTGAAAACTAAACAAAATATTAATGAAAATAAATATTTTTCGTTCGATTCCAACGTTGCGAACTTCAACTTTGTATTTTATATTTTTCCATATAATTAAAATAAGCGCCTCCTGGTTCAATCGCAGTCACCACGCATACACAACGTTTTCCACTTTTTAGGCGACGAAGTGTGTTGAAAAATGTGGGCTCCATAAAAAATGGAGATTTGAAAAGTAAAAATTTGTTAGATTCAGTTCGACGATCTCAAAAACGACCGCCTGATAGCTGCAGTTTTTTGAGACTCTATCGACGAGGCGTCCTACTGTTGGTTTATTCGTATGTAAACTCTGCCGTATTAGGGGCAGGCGCTTGCGCGTATTTTGTGGCTCGCTCTTTCGTCGCAATTACTTGTTTTTCCCTCCAGACTCTACCAGCATCGACGATGAAACGCGGATATGTTGGGTTCGCGGCAGCTAACAAGGATCATACGAAAAGAGCGAGAGTGAGGGAGGAAAAGTAGGAAGACAGGGAAGCAGTGAGAGGGAAAGGGTGGGAGAAGAGGGAGGCAGAGAGGGCGAGAGAGAGAGAGAGAAACCTCCCAGTCGGGAGAGCGGCGTAAATGTGCGCGAGCGTGCGCTATGCGATGAAAAAAAGGAGCAACGCCAACGACGACGACAAAGCAAAGACTCGCGCGCGTTGGCTCGTTGACGCGCGTCCCGCGGCCGCGGTCACAGTGACTCGTGAGAGGACGAAAGAGGGCGCGAGGGATGAAGCGTCAAGAGACGCAAGGGGATAAAGATAAAAAAAAAAAGCAAAAGAGGCAGGACTCGCGTGGCTCGATACTCGAAAGTCTGCAGCGGCTCTTCGCTCTCACCACCCTCTCCTCCCTTCCAGCTACCCTTTTCCCACATATCTCTCCCTCTCCCTCGCCCTCCTCCACACGCTTTCCCACCTTCTCTCTTCCTGCGCTACACACACGCTCCATTATGTACAAGTATCAAAGTAGGAGATGCTGCACGACTCCCAACCTGGCTTCGTAACGCCTGATATTTTATTCGATCCAGAGTCATTGCTCCCCGAGTGTTCAGCAAAAACCAGGTGGACCGCGACCATCAAAAAATCCTCGACCCTCTCTTTCGAATGAGATTGGAGTTCACACAACGTTGGGCTTAAACGAAAAATATCGTGTTTAAGTTTGCATCGTTGGAATGCAACGAAATTCTTTTTTTCTTCAGCCGAGCCCATAATTATTATTCAATTATTATCCAAAGACTCAAACGACATTAAAGAATTCTATGATTTTCAAAATTCGATAAATCATTAAGAGAAAAATTATTTCTCATTGCATCTGAACGTTGCAAACTTTAGAATCATCGATAAAATCGTTTTTCTATTATTTTTTTGTACAATTTGAAAAATCATGACAATTTTCGTATCGATTTTTCCTTCCGATCGTAAAAAAGCATTGATTCATTTTCTCGACCATATTTTGAATAAGAACGGAAAGAAAATGATGATTCTCAAGTTTGCAACGTTGTGATCCAACGAAAAACATTTTTCTATTAGATATTTATTGAATTTTGAAAAATATGGCAATTTTTCGTGTCGATTGAGTGTTTAGGTCGCCAGAGAGAAGAATCGTTTTCATATCTAGATTGAATATTAAAAAATAATTATGTACTCAGCTGAAAAAAAAAAGAGAATTTCGTTGCATTCCAACGATGCAAACTTGAAAACGATAGAAAATTCATTGACTCGTAATATCTTGTTCGCTCGTAATTGTTCGGTTGCAAAACTCATTCGAAAATTGTTCCCATGCATACCCACCACCATATTTTCCAATTGGTGATAAAAAAAAAATAAAAAAAATTCCCGAAATGCATTGACGGATGATAAAATAATGCAATCGCGGAGTGCAAATGAAATAGCAATCCATAGAATGACTGTGTGTCTGCTGACAGTAATTCAACTACAGGCCGCACGAGCCCATGTCTCGAGACGGGACGCGGTTAACTTGAGAATAGCCTTCTGATGCCCGGCATTGAGAAGCCCAACAAACTCAGCGTGAGGGAATTCGCAGAGGGCTTTCCCTCTCTGCCTCCATCTCAACTACTACATTAGTGAATTTATGTACACAGACTCGTGTGTACACACACATTTGCTACTCTACACTTGTACGACACGACGACGATATACACGTAGCAAGGAAAACTAGTGCACCACGTACACGCGATAGCTTGGCGCGAAATGGGTAATGCGAGTGTGTATGTAGACACGTGCATGAGTCTGTATCATGGAGAACAGGCGAGGCTTATGTTGGCTCGATGGCAAAGAACGTTGAAGCTCTCGCGCGACGTTCACGGGAATCTACAGCAATGTAAAAGCCACCGTAGAGCTTGATATGCAGTTTTGCTCCTATAGTTGCATTTCACGTGTCCGCACATACACACACACCAAATCTCTATATGTTTTAGGGCATCGAAGGTTTCGGGTATTCCTGTGAGTTACTCGAATACGTTTATTCGAGAGGTATCCGATGCAGGCAAATAAAATGCCTGTGGGCTCCAATGTCCAAGTGCGCTTACTAGTGCATATCCTTCTGTCGAATAAACGCATTTGTATTTATATGTAGATATGCACACTCGGTGGCTCCAATGTGTACATAGGTATCCCTTATGCTCCCCGTTCTAGCTGGGTTCGTAGTTATTCCGGTGGTGATGCTAGTCGTAGCCCAAAATCTCGTGTCCCCTCTCGCTCTCTTTCCCTCTTCCTCCGGATTTATCCTCAGTATCCACATCGCGTCATAGCCCACTGTGTAGAAATTGTTGCAAAGAGACTGGGAGCCCGAGGAAGAGGGGAATTTAAACCAAAAGGAGAGTATACGTAGGAACGAGTACCGCCAACCCGAGAGTGCGCTACGCTGCCCGCAGTCGCGTCGCTCGCGAGTGGGTTAGAGGGCGTGTCGTTCCTCCTGCTGCTGCTGCTGCTGCTGACTCTCCCGTGTACAGACACACTCTCGCGTACACAGAGATACCGTATTCGTGATCCACTCATCTCAGACATCCATACAGTTCACAACCACCAACTGCTCCGATATCGTATATGCAAAAAAAACAATGTGCCCCCCAGCCACGTCGTACACAAATTTCATTCCTGTGTCTATCTTCGCTTCATGTGTTACTCGATATTCAATGAGGAAATGGAAAAATTTCGTTGACCTCCCTCAATCCACTGTCCTCCAGTTCCCTCGCACAAAAGTCTCGCCTCGACTAGAAACTTTGCGACGCTCACATTCAATGATTAATATTATTTCTATTAATTATTCATTGAATTCTAAAATCGTAGCTATTTTTCGTGGGGATTAAGCTTTTTGGTCGCAGACACGATTGTTTTATTGTTCAGACCAAATATTGAATAATAATTATTGGCTCTGCTGAAAAGAAAAACATAATTCCGCTGCATTTCTCATGCAGCAGCTCACAGTCAATTTTTCTATCCATGCCATCTTTTATGTTTACACAATTTAATATGCTGCCCCGATAATTAATTGACGAAAATGATTCTCAAGCTTGCAACGTTGAGATAATTATTTATTGGATTTGAACATCATGGCAATTTTTCATGTCGATTGAGTTCTTTGGTCGCCAGAGAGGATCGTTTTAGGGTTTAGATCAAATATCGAATAATAATCCCGGGCTCATCTGTGGTAAAAAGCGAATTTCGTTGCATGAAAAATTCAACACCATGCATCCTTATGGTTCTGAAGATTTGTAACGTCGAAATTCAACGAAAATGTTTTTTCTATTAATTATTTATTGAATTTTGAAAATCATGGCAATTTTTCGTGGCCATTGAATTTTTGGGTCGCCAGAGAAAATCGTTTCATTGTCTGAATCAAATATTGAATAATAATTATGAGCTCAGCTGAAGAAAAAAGAGAATTTCGTTGCAATTCATCGATGCAAACTTCAATTACATTATCTTCGATCAATTTTTGTACTCACGATTCCTTATATTTTTGAGCTAATAAGAAAAATGCAGTCGTGGATTTTCATTGATAGTAAATAATCGGTATTCCGTGGCAGACAAGTTTTCGGTATTTAGTTGAACCAGCAGTGACCGTACCATCGCCTACTTGACTGCTCCATTGCTATTGGATTTAGATAGCAACTCACAAATCCTCGAATTTGTTGCATTATCTCTACACCCAGCTGCAATTACGCTCCAGGTTAACGGGGGCTGAAGCTTCCGAGTCTTCGTACTCCACAGAGCCAGAAATCTCCGCCGCATAACCGTCTAATTCTCCCTCATTCTCTCTCGTCCCATACACCATTGCATTTTGTCTCTGTCAAGCTAATCTTTAGCCCTCCTCTCTTCTCATGCTCACTGAAACAATAAATGGACCACGAATTCTCAGATAAAATGGCTTTCATTATATTTTAAATAAACATTGACCAACCGAATTTTTTTTATTTCAATTGAAACATCACTGAAGCGAGGGCCTGCAGACTCTCGAAAACCTCAACATTGTTTTTCCATCCCATTATTATTTTTTCAAGTATTTTTCCATTTTATGAATTCCCCATTTTTTCCTCTTTTTCTCCTGCGCCCTGTCGCTCGTGCGTATCTGACTAGAACGATCTAAATTCTCTCTGGCTACCAAAAAACTCAATCGATATGAAAAATTGGCATAATTTACAAAATTCAATAAATAATGAAGAGAAAATGTATTTTTCGTTGAATCTCAACGTTGCAGACTTCAGAATCATTTGGAACTTGATGAGAAGTCTTTATTACGAATTACCTTCTAAATTTGTAATAAAATAGTAAATTGATAAAATAATGAAACCTGGAAAGAGAATTCTGACTGTGTTTGAACGACGTTAACCTCAAATGCCAAAGTTAATTCGAGTTTTTCATCAAATATGCGAACACGAGTTCGTGGTAGTCTGAGATTCGTCATTACGCAGTGTTGGTAACGTTTTTTTTTTTAGCTTCTCTGCATATTATACGGACATGCACGCGTCTCTGTGTATTTACTACGAGAACGAGCACACGCCTCTCACCATTACGAAATCAACTGTAGGACCCACGAGACTCGAACAGTACAGACGCGGTTTTACAGTAGATATTATTACGGCTATACCTGAATGTAGGTTCGTTACCACTCTTACAGTGTACCTCGGGACTGGTGAGAGTCGACTATGCTTTGCGTGACCTCGTCTATTCATTTTTTCTCCTTTATTTATCTCCTCCAGGACTTGATACAGCTTAAAAGATTTTTCTAACATTCTTACTGCTCGCTTCGTCTGCTTTGAATCTCACTATCTCCTCATAACGGAAAGACAAATATTTAGGAGGTTGGCCAATGATTCTCAAGTTTGCAACGTTCAGATTCAATGAAAAATATTTTTTCTATCAATTATTTATTGAATTTTGAAAATCATGGCAATTTTCGTGGAGATTGAGTTTTTGGCTCCCCAGAGAGGATTGTTTTATAGTCTAGACCAAATATTGAACAATAATCATGGGCTCAGCTGAAGGAGAAAGAGAATTTCGTTGCATTCCAACGATACAAACTTCAACGTCATAAAAAAATGGAACCAAAGTCCGCAACGTTGAAATCCAACGAAAAATATTGATTTCCATTGATGTTTTGTTTAATTTTCAAATCATTCGACTTTTCCGAGCTGATATACTTTTTGGTCAGCGAAATAACATTCTAAATTTAAATATTAAGCTTCCCCACAGAAAAAATTGAATTCGTTGTATTCCAACGATGCAAACTACAACGTCGATTATAAAACGATTTTTTTTTCAAGATCAAAAGAGAAAATCGGTACGAAAATTGTCGTGATTTTAAATTGAAGAAAATAATTAATAGAAAAATGGATGGAACGCTGGAGCCCAACGGTGCGACCTAGGATGTGCTGTTTTGAAATGTATTCCAAAATGAGAAAAACTTGGACACTATAGAAGCGCCTGGATAAAATTTTGATTGTATTTAAACGCCGTCACCTTTCTCTACGAGATTTCCATTCTCCTTTGCGATCGCTCGAGGCTCGCGGTTGTCATTTTACTTTCTTCGCCGATATGCCTCTCACTTTTCTTCCGTATGCGAGGGTCTCGCAGCGCGTCTCTACCGTTTTTTTTTTCTGTTTTTTTTCTTCTTCTTCATATTTTTTGGCTTCTTCCGCGTGGCTCCGGGAAGAAGGAGGACAGGCGTGACATACTCATTGCGGAGCTGAGAGACTCATCACGAATTTCTCATTGTCCGATTTCCTTTTTGGTATCGCGACGTCCGCTTGCTCGTATACAAATCGCGGCGTCCTGCTGAGCCCACGACTTACGACCTTCTGTTTATCACCCGATATGTCTCGTTAACCCAACGCTCTTGTTTTTTCCGCCTTTTTTACTTCAACACGAGGAGCGATCCGCGCGGCAACGTGTACATCGCGCACACGCGCCAGCGACGCAATCGCGAGTAAACCCTCGCGCTACCGCATCCAAAGGCTTCCCTCTCGACTTGGATACACTTTGGCACACTTACACATTCAGCATTTGCATAACGCGAGCCACACGAAAGTTTTCGCAAGATTTCGCGCTGCTGTACGTCGACTACATCACTCTTCGGCTCATGAAACCTTCACGGTAATTTGTCTCTCCCTCTCTCTCTCTCTCTTTCCTCTCATCCTCCCGTCGCTACCATTCATTTTTTTTTTCATTTCGTGCGCCTGTCCCGCTCGTATCTTGTTGTTGCAAAATTCCGGGGAAACCTGCGCGCCGGACAAAACATCGAGCGAGTATGTAGACAACGACTTTTGTACCGGGACAATGTTTATCCGGATGTCTGAGATACTTACAGAGGCGCGGTGGTGAGGCACATGAATCACTTTACTGTTCCATCCGGTTAGGCTCCTCGTCGATGATGCTGTTTTTCTGTATACGAACCATTCGTACGATATTTCTGTATCCGTGTATACATACATTTCCAATCATATTTTTCGATGATTCGTCGATCTTCTTGCCGTGACTTTCACGATCGCTGCTGCCTCAACGAAATTATGGCCGTCCTTTGGATACGAAGCTTGCGAAAAGGAAATCGACCGAAAGAAAAAAATCAGACTATTATCTTTTCCGGTGCAGCTGATTTTTCCAATTTTGTTATTTTTTTTAATACCGATTGATAGGATTTTAATGTTTCTGAAGTTTGCAGCGTTGAGATTCAATGAAATATATTTTTTCTGTTAATTATTTATTGAATTTTGAAAATCATGGCAATTTTTCGTGGCGATCAAGTTTTTGAGTCGTTGAAGAGGATCGTTTTATTGTTTCGATGAAATATTCAATAACAATTATGGGCTCAGCTGATAAAAAAGATAATATCGTTGGAATGCAACAAAATTCTCTCTTTTCTTCAGCTGAGACCATGATAATTATTCAATATTTGATCTGGACAATAAATCCATTCACTTCGGCGACCCAAAAACTCAATCTCCACGAAAAATTGCCAAGATTTTCGAAATTCAATAAATAATGAATAGAAAAAATATTTTTCGCTGAATCTGAAGGTTGCAAACTTCAGAATCATGCAATTTATATCCTGAAATAGCGATTCGGGCGGGGAAAAAAATGGCAGGGACTTTTATAATTTGGTAACTGTGCGATGCTTATCCGAAACATAATCTCTCGATGATACATAAATTGGGGTTGGTTCAATCAGAAACGTATCGTTTATTAGCAGGGGAACGTGATCATTTATATTTACGAGTAGACTTGCGGTTATGCAACATGAGATTTCACTGCCAGCACCAGCAGCTGAACACTCTCCTAAATATAAGTCCATATGTATATATATATGGAAGTGTATTGCTGTTATAATACGCTCCGATCCTGAATAATAACCTCCCGTCCATCGTGATAGAGTATAAACTATATGTATGTACATAATATACAGCGAGATGAATCGATAGGCGCGCATCTCTCACCGATCGTAGGACGTACACGTGAAATTACGCGGCCCCTACGGGCTATGTACGTAATTACAAAGTGATTAAGTCTGTATGCCGTGATCGAGCGCGTTGCCCACACGATTTGTCTGTCGCCCGCACCGGTTCTTTCTCTCCGTTCCCCATCCTCGTGTATTGTTTTTTTTTTCTTCATTTTGCTCTTATCTCTTGGCTGGAGCTTCATAAGATGCTCGATGAGGCATGAAAATTGTTTTCGTTATTATTCCACTCAATTATTATCCGTTTTATTAAGATTTTATCGCTGCCAACATTTGCACCGACAAATAATAGTTCATGACACTTGACTTACCTCTTATTTATTTAATTGATGAAGCTCAAGTTCGCGACGTTGAAATCCAACGAATAATATTTATTTTCATTGACTTGCATTTGAATATTGAGCATCATCACAGAAAAAATAGAATTTCGTTGCATTACAACGATGCAAACTTCAATGTCATTTAAATTGCGAGTGATAGGCGGTGATTTGCTGAAACTTGGTTCCTGCAGTTCAATGCGTTTAATTAATAAAAAATTGCAAACAATTTTCTATTCGATTTGCCTCACTCAAAGATTTTTTGTGCTCATTCCTGACAAACATGTTTGGAGGTTATGTTTCGATGAAGAAAACACGTGTAGGATTAAAGGTTCGGTATACGCGGGTTTGAAGCCAAGTTTCTCCGGAGGATTTGGTTCCTTGAGGGTTTATTTATATCGATACGATCGGTTAGTCCCGTTAATTATATTCTTGACGTAAGTTGCTCTGACGACATGCAGCCTGGAACGCCTACTCCTCCTTGTGAAAGAGAATTTCTCATTTCCATTGTTCGCTCGTCTTTCGTTTTATGTCCAAACGACTCGAGAATAACGCCGGAAAGTAATAATTGCCCGCGCGTTTCTGTACTATACCTTTGATACATTATTTTCGACTTAATTACACCTGGCAAGCAGCTCCATAACAAGATCCTTAGATCCAACAGTTCTATCCCGTTTGGTGGGAATTTTGCTCACTGTAACATTTAAACGTTTATTCTTGATGTTATTCAGTGAGCAGCCGATCGACACTGAACTCAACATCAAGCGATTTACGGAAACGAACGGGATTCCCGATCGAAATCATCACCGACTTCCTGCCCTCAACGCTAATCGATCTTGCCTCTCAGTCAACCATCCAAACCTTTTCCCACGCACTTTATTAACAATCTACTCATTAATATTTCGATCTATCCGCGCCGGAGTGGAAATATTGAAAACGGTCATATTGCGATAATCACGAAGAGCTCAAACGTCAAGAATTGCCCTAGGCGACTTTAAATCTCGCGCCCTTTCTCCCTTCGTTCTCCCGTTTCCTTATCGTTTGACCGCATTTTTGACTGATTTTTCAACTCGAAACTAAATTGCCTCGGGCTCACGTGATCCTCATTAAAAAACGATAATAATGAGCCCAAGTTGAACTGTTTTCGTTAAATTTTACCGGAGATATGAATTTTTCGATATTGGGGTCATTAATGACCCCGCAGGCTACCGGAATAGGCGAAGAAGAAAAACGAACGGTTGCCGCTCTCCCGTTCAAGGTTGTTAAGGGGTTAGTTGATATGATTTAACCGGAAATAGTTCGAAAAGTATAAGAGAAAGAAAAACGTACTTTTTCATGTTTTGCTCAAACAGAAATAAATAAATTGCACACCTAGTGACGGACCTCTCAATTGTTCATCATATTTTATAATTGTTGCATCGCGCAATTGTTGCGTTATTCGTTGCCACAAGTTGAAGAAGAGACAACGCGATAACCAAAAGATTTTTCTCTTCAATTCTGAAAATGTTTCGTGAACCTCAAAGCTGCTCCCTCTCTCTCAATTTTCCTTCGACGTCTCTCCTGCTAACATCCTTTGTTACGAAAGGCATTGTGACTTCACTCGCGTACTTCAACGGGAACCTTATTCACTTGGAAGCGTTTGCGTTCTTCCGGCAATTACGCTCATTCCGGAGAAAGCGAGGATGAGTGACACCAAACTTTAGCCACACTGTGTGTTTTTATACGTTTCCATTCAAATGTTTCGTGTTTTTTTTTTCTTTTTCATCGAAACTTTTGACTGACGGATTTCGAAGACGATCTCTCCGAAAGTTCTGGCTTCTAGAAATCTGATCCAACCGCGCGTACGTAAATTGGATAATCCAACCGCGGCCGTTCGGCGGGAAAAATCGAGGCCATTTTCACGCTCGCGGCGCCACCTTTTTTTCCTCGCCAGAGCGACCGACCCCCCACGCCTTCACGAATTATTTCACCGTCGCTGCTATATCTTTCGCCTTTCACACTTTTAACGTTGCATTAGCGAGGCTAACCGAGTTCTTTTTCGAGAAGCATAACGGTATAGAACACTGCGGTATAATCGGGTCGTCTGAAAGCGATTCCGAAGGGGCTCGTGGACTCGACGCTCTTCGTAATGACCAATTAGTGATTTTCTCATCTTGAGTCTATGGTTAGTCTTTATATCCATACACACCGCGAGCAGAGCTGTTGAGGGAACGCATCCGGACGCTTTTTTTCCGTTCACTTCCTACAATCTTCCGTGTACATCAATTACAACATCTCAAATCTTAATTCCAGCCTCTCGACACGAAGTATACAAAAAAAATTTCAAAAAATAACAATTTTCACGCCTGCTTTCATTTCCACAATGTCTTTTATCCGGTCCACCATAGTGTTGAAGTCTGCATCGTTGGAATGCAACGAAATTCTCTTTTTTCTTCAACCGAGCCCATAATTATATTAATATTTGATCTATTTTCATTTATTTTCATTTATTGAAGATATTTTTCATACTAATAATATTATTAATGAAAAAATTATTATATTTTATATTAATATAATATTAATAATAAGAATAACATTTCATAAATTAATATTCAATCGTAATTAAAATTCGAATAATAATATTAGATCTAGACAATAAAACGATCCTCTCTGGCGACCCGAAAACTCAATCTCCACGATAAAATTGGGACGATTTTAAAAATTCAATAAATAATTATTAGAAAAAATATTTTTCCTCGAATCTCAAGGTTGCAAACTTGAAAATCATAATTAACCAACTTTCCCGATACGCGCAGCGTTAAATTAATAAATTCCAGAATCTTCATAAAAAAAGATTGTTTTCTTTTTGTTTCAGGTAAGTTCCATCTTTAAGCGAACGGCATCCGGCCCCATTCTCTGCCATATTCGTATGATAAGGTATTTTTTTTCATCATATGCAACCGTTGCAACTTTTATTCCGTACATTATGCGTTGTGTTCGTGCGAGTACATGGCGCACGTGAGACGCCGAAGTTGCTGCTGTAACTCGAGATGATCTCGTTGTGCGTCTGCTTTTGCGGACATAACGACAGCAACGTATTTCTCCTTTAATACGACAAAGTATCTCGATGCAAGAATATATATAATTCGTTGAGCTTTCGGCAGCAGCAGGCCGTCTTTGCGGGATCTTGTGCGCAAGCAGCGAGAGCTTGTTACGCATAATTGGGTGTAGATAGCGAGGAAAACCGAGAATGTTCTATGTATATGTATATCTTGCTCGTCCATTCGTAAATATACAGCCGCAATGTATATAAGGCAACACGTGCGTATGGATGCGGCTACGTATATTAGGATGCTGCTGTGATTTAGCCAAAAGTTCAACTGGCAATATATACCGGGCGTCTTGGGACCGGAGCAGACGCGGTTCTCCGCGACAGTCTGAATTTTTGAAGAAAACATTTTTTTTTCTTCTTTTTCTCCATCAGGAAACGAAATTTTGTCTCGCGATCGTGCGCGGCGTACGAAATAATCATTTAATTTCGCGATCCTCTTGGTCGCATTGCTCCTCAGAGATTTTCAGACGCCGCTGCTTGCTTGTTCGTTCATATCGGGCAGTGCATGAGCTTTCTCGCCACGCGGTACGTTGCGGTGCGGCGGCGTCGCGCATTCACTCGCGCTCCTGTAATGGGACCGGTAATATACAACTCCTGTTCCCGGCTTCGCTGAGAGTCTGGGTAATGCCTGATTTATAGAGACCTCGAGGAAGACCGGCATGTCGACGCTCGCATGCGTCGGCTCTTTGCTCACTCCGCTTTCACTATCCCATACCATCCTCGTATATTCATACATGTTATTGAATGCTTGTGTGGTAGTAACGCCTGACAAAAGCACACACGTTGGCCCGTCCTTTGCTATGATTTATGAAAAAATTCATGTCGCACGCGCTTCCCCAACAGAGAAAACCCGCCCGAATCTCTCGGGCTGATTTGCACATTTTTATCATATCGCCGGGCCGCTTGCTTGTCGAGCTTTCATACTTTTATGTCACAGACTTTCCGTACCTGCGTGTACGTTCTCATTCAGAGTGCGAAAATTTTGACGTCGTCCACGGTACGAGCTCTCGCAATTTCTTAAAACTCTCTCCCCCTGAAATTCTTTTTTTTTTCCTCTGTTAATTTTTTCTCACTCGCATCCTTTTCCTTAAGACACATTTTTTTCTACTGCGAGTTCGCTTCACGAAAATTACGTCCCCGCTCGCTATCACGGTGTGCAGAAACGTTGAGTTCCCCAACAAGCGTTGAGTGGCATCGATCGATCAGCTGTTCAATGTCGGGGAATTAAAAACGATTGGAATTTTGTCCTTTCTCAAGCGTTTTACTCTTTTTTCTGGGTCTCCCTTTTGTTTTGCTTCGGAATCAACTGTATCGGCATTTTGGATTTTCTTCAATGACCTCTTGTCACGACTTATCGACAGGTCCCGTCACGAGAGACTCGCTGGTGGATTTACGAAACATATCGAGCAATTTCTGAGGAAAATGGTTCTATGGCTCGATGCGATTTCTTTTTTTTTCGATTGATTTTTCACAGCTCGCGATCGCGCTTCCCTCTTCGTGGAAATTCGATCCTCAGCTGATAAATTCATCAGCCTGAACAACTTTTGTTCGCTAACATTTTGCTTTCGATCCCACGGCTGTTGCGGGAAATCTTGAGCGAGCGGCCGATATAGGAAAATCGCTTCATCAAAATTTCCTATCGATACACATCAGTGTCGTTCTCGTCTCTCCAGTCCAGTCGAGTGTCTCGGTCCGAATCACAAATGCGGCATCACAGCCTCTTTCATTGCCGTAGAGTCGACGGATTTTTCCAGGCACGGTACGAGTCGTGAGGGAGAGAGCTAAAAAATTTTGATAGTGAAATATTTCTGTGCCGTTGGTCCGATCGCGGGATAAAAAAGTTTGAAAACTCATTTGACGTTTTGTCGTTCGTGTCGAAAGTTGCTTTGCTCCAAAATCGATGGAAAAAGTGTTGAAAAATTCCGGTAGGTCCGATGGTGTTGAAGTTTGCATCGTTGGAATGCAACGATTCTCTTTTTTCTTCACCTGAGCCCATAATTATTATTCAATAATTGATCTAGGCAATAAACCTTTGGCGACCCAAAAATCTTCACGAAAAATTGTCAAAATTCAATAAATAATTGATAGAAAAAATATTTTTCCCTGAATCTCAACGTTACAAACTTCAGAATCATAGAAATGCATGGTGTTGAATTTTTCGTCGTTGGAATGCAACGAAATAATCTGTTTTCTTGATCCAAGCCATTTCAATATTTGATTCAGACAATAAAACGATTCCCTTTGGCGAGCCAAAAATTCAATCTCCACGAGAAATTTCCGTAATTTTCAAAATTCAATAAATAATTGATAGAAAATATATTTTTCCCTGAATCTGAACGTTAAAAACTTGAGAATGATTACGTCCATACATTATGTTTGGAGTCGAGTGTGTCTCAGCGATGCGGTAAAGCTCGGTTTTCCCGAAATATTCGAAGAAAGACGAAGGAATCCTGATTGCCTCTGGCGATTGGTGAAAAACTATTACGTTGAATAATCGTTAATTGCTACAGCCTCGCTTAATCGACTTGGAACTCGATCGCGATCTGGTCTCGTAATGCTCCGCTATCTCGATACATATTATAGAATATATAATTCGGATTTAGCAATTTCGATGGAAAATTAGATTACATACTCGTTCAAGCCAAGGAAACAGTCTGTTAAGCTCTCGGATAATTATTCGGCGAGAGGAATACTGCCGCGACTTGGGGATATGGTTTAGGATATTGAAGAGGGTCACAGCCCCTTGCGAACTGTTGGCGCTTTGGGTTCGCTCATCTCTCGTCGGCATGGACCGAATCTGCCAGGCTGAAGCGGCGCGCGGTGGCGAACCACCACCAGCATCAGCGGCAGGGATATCTGGGTGATAGTGTGTCTGAGTGCTTGTATATTTGGTGGGGATTACCTGATCAGATTGCTTGACTATATCTCGGCTCTCCGCTTCCGAAACTCTCCCTATCGTTCGTTCCCCGTTTCTCTACAATATCCCGCTCGAGCGTAACCTCTTGCTTTCTCGCTCGCTCAACATTCGATACATATATTACGTTCGTGTCAGTGTGTTGCGTGCCCATGTATACATAAAGTATTATATACATGAGAGGGCCATCGTCTCCCTCTTTTGGAGGGGTGAGGGAGAACAGGAGAGGGGGAGGGCCTCGTATATTGGGTGTGGAGTATTGATTCCGTATAAAAGCTTATGTAAACCCACATTCCGTTCTGGTATACGCCTGTTCGATGCATTTGACAAAGGCCTCAATCTCCAGGCCTTTTCTATCAGTATATTTACCGCCATATTCTCTCTAGCTCACCATCGCAAATCATTTTCACAAATTTACAAACGCCATTGAAATCCTTTACTGTCAGATGCAAACCATATACATTTCTCGGCTCCTCTCTGGCAAATCAAACGCCTATCAATCTATACGTGTATGTTTATATATCCCAATGAATTTTGTTTATAAAACAAGCAGCGAGCATATTATAATGGGATCGTTTGAACAAGGGATTGGACGTTGTGCTGTTGAGACCGCTCTCCTTTGCTCGATTACACTCGTCAATGTTGATTCGTTGTAAACTAAAAACTTATCGAGCTATTTTCAATGTTTCCATGCGGTGTTGAAGTTTACATCGCTAGCTAAGCGCATAATTATTATTTCATATTTGATCTCGACAGTGAAACGATCCTCTCTGGCGAGCCAAAAATTCAATCTCCACGAAAAATTGCCACGATTTTCAAAATTTAATAAAAAATAATGAAAAAAAAAATATTTTTCGTTGAACCTCAACGTTGCAAACTTCCGAATAATTTTCCTCCCAACATTCAATTCGATATTTACCCGTTCGCGTTTCGGCGCGACTCCCTGGAAATAAATTCGTCATTCTCTTGTTTCGTAATCGAAGAGTTTGGGATGAGATTTAATAAAAAAATTAAAAAAATGGAATTGTCCAGTTTTTCTTGCGTCTAGTACGAACGATGTCTCTGCACTGGGGCCACACCGTGCTGGATTCTAACTTGGAGATACTTCCGACACACAGAGTCTCGGAGAAAGTTTGCGACATCGACGAAGACAAGAGAGCGAGAAAGAGACAACCAGATGGAAACATCGTTTTATTTGCTTCTTCTTGCATCCACGGGCCAAGTTCTTTTCTCAAAGAAAGTCAAACGATACACATACCTTCACAACAAACTCTCATACACAATCGGAGAGAGACAGAAAGAAAGAGAAATAGAAAGAAGAGAAAACGACTGGGCCTGTGTACGTTCTCCGGTTTGTTCTCAGCTAAACCGTTCACGATAACCACAATGAGATCCAACCATTGCCATTTGTTGTTGCTTACCACACGAAACAATACCTCACTGAAGAAGTGATTTTCACTACGTAAAAGATTCATGCTTCATTGTGCTCTCTCTCTCTCTCTCTCTCTCTCTCTCTCTCTCTCTCTCTCTCGCGCGCGCGTTCTCTCTCTCAACACCGCGACAGTTTCCGATAGGTTGCCGCTGTCTATTCGTTTCGTAGTCCGTAGCATTGAATTATATTTAATTTCCTCCAACGTTCTTTGATTCCGAGATCTCAGGAATTATTTTGACTTTTCGCAATTTCATCTGACGGAGTGGAGACAAAAAAATCCCCAATTTTTTATCGAACATTCAAAAATAGTTTTTTTTTTTTTCTCCACAGCCGCGAATCGTAATCGCGTCAAAATTTTTATTTTATCTGCAAATTTATTTTTTGCCTTTATCAAGAAACAAAGATATGAAATCTTTATCGAAGCCTTCGCGCATTAGATTGATAATGATATTTATATCGAGTTGATAAGAAAAAAAAAAAAAAAAAAAAAAAAAAAAACAATCCAGCCGATTACCGTGCGGCCCGCAAGGGAAAAGCTTTCAAATTTGATGAAAATTCAGGTGATACGTTGTGTCTCTGGAGATTCTCAGGAGCCCAGAGTTTATACACATTTTATGTAGGACTTGGGTGAGTCCTTCGCCCGCAGGACAACAGCGAAACGAGCTTCGTACTCGACCTCATCGTCCCCGTCTTTGCGATGGTGGAGTAATAAGGGTGGCTGAGCCAAAGGATTTCTTTTCTCATCTGCTACGTTCGCACGTTACCGAGACTTTTCTTGGTCTCCAGCTTGACCTTGACGCGGTTTAGGCAGCCTGTTCGCGCACCTGACTGTACAGACTGGCTCAGGATCAATATCTAGTTTACCTAAAGTACTACGAAAAGAAAATTTTCTTGGATTCGTTCGACTAAACGTTTTTTTTGTTTGAAAAATCGCAAAAATGTTGTCGTTGCAGCGCGAAATGATGAAGAAAGTTTCTTCGCAAGTAAATTTTTGTCATGCCAATCGTCAAATTTTCTGACAGTTTTCTTAGAAATGAAAAATATTGTCAAAATAACGAAAATTTTGAAATTATTTAAAAATATTTAGTTTTCAACGAGATATCGACATTTTTTGAAAAAAATTCATTTTTCCAGTACATTCGGGACTAAAATTCCAGTAAAAAGGCAGCAGATGTGCAGCCCCTTTATCGCGCAGCCTCCGAAACCCATGGCAGCGCGATAAATCAAAAGAGTGTGTAGCATGAATTTTGTAAAACATCAAATTGCCGGTTGATCATTCCTCAAGAGGTCTCGATCAATGGAAAACAATAAAAATCGGAGGACCCTAAAGGGTCTTTGACGGGTCTTGATGATCGAATCGTCTGCTGCGAGTTTTCCGAGCCCGAGAAGAATCCCAGAACGAGAAAGGAAGTTGGAACTAGCTGACAAAAGAATTTGTCCAACCGGAGTAAAAATTTCGTCTCTGTGCGCTTCGACGAAGGTTCGTCAGTCTGGGATAAGATCGATCGTCCAAAATCCCAGCCCAGCATGATTGCAAGTAGCAAAATGTCGTAGAAGGAATAAATTCCAGAGAAAATGGATCAAGGGGTTGTCAATCTAGGAGCGGTAATCGATATGGCAAGATCTTGGTTTGTCGCGGTTGCAGAGACCAGCCGAATAGTCACAGCAGCAGAGTGTGCTATACGTATAATCAAACAGGATTTGTGCAACCATGGGGACGGCCTTTATTTACTCTCTACCGATAGTGCGCGAGTTTGGAGAAACTTGAAAGAGGAAGAGAGCGCACGACAGATCCAAAGAGAGAGAGAGAGAGAGAGGGAGAGGGAGAGAGGAGGGAGGAGGGAGCAGGGAGCACGGAGAGTGACACGTAAGCGCGAGCGAGGCTAATATGCGGCAAGGGAAATAAGGCAAGTCATCGGGGTCGCAAGAGCAATGAAGAGAGATCTTTGGCTAAATTATATATTGTGCATGTACACACACACACACACGCACCCACACCCACACGCGCACGGGCGTGCCCATACACACACACACACACACACACGTATATGCGAATAAGGGGAAAAGGAAACTGATATCGGTATAATGAGAGTGAGAAGAGCAGAAAGTATTGAGACGAGCAGCGGCAGAAGGAAGCGTGAAGGAGAGAGACGTATGGGCCAGAATGGAATGGGATGGAAGAGGGAACAGTGAAATAAGGTAATGTACATAGGGAGTATATGCCTCTCAACATGGGATTCGTGTACGTAAGTGAGTGACGAGCCAGGTCGAAATGGTCGGCGAGGAAGAGAGAATGAGGCGCCGCGCGCGACCGTTTCTCCTCGGCACAGAACCGTCACTGCTGCGATGGTGGGCTGTATGCTGTGCTGTACTCTGGCTGCGTGCAAGCAGGGCTGTTCTTACGCCACTGGGATCGATATCCCGGGAGGCCAAACAGTAAACAGCCGGTTGGTCAGGATACCGCTCGCGATGGATGGGGAGGGCTCACGGTACAGTGTTGGCCTGGGGTGGTTGCACCGTCACCACACCGCGTGAAGGCACCTTTACTCGCACCTATATATTCCTCCTCTCTTTACACACACATCCCTCTCGCTTTCTCTCTCATCCTTGTTCTTTCTCAAACGTATATGCCACGTAATGCGGACACTTGTTACTTACAAAAAGTCCCGGAATCGCTGGGGAACGGATCAACATGACACGACGTTTACGCCCTTTTGTCTCCTGCCGTTTCATATCAACGTATTCGCTACCTCTATATTCTCCTCCTCAGTCGTTACTTCCCGCGGGACGTGAGGAGTCTCCCTGAGAGCATACCCAACTGCTATACCCGAGCTGAGTGGTGGAGTAGCTGCTGCGGTACAGCGCCAAGCACGGTCCCCCTCACGGAGGAGGCCGCCGCAATTGCATCGGCTACCGTCAAAACGAGGCGCGCGCCGAAAGAACTCTCGCCATAGAAGGCTGCTGGATTTTCCTACAAAATGGTCTCTTTCACTCTGGCTCCCCCGTCCCTCTTGTTTTTTTTCCTCTACCCTCTCCGCTTCGTCGCCACACGTGCCCTCCTCCTCATCTCCTCTCTACTCTGCACCCTCGTGCCCGGAGAATTCGGAGCGAAAAATCTTTCGACTGCATTTACTCCTTTGCCGGATATCGCTAATGCTTCTCGCTCCTTCAAACTGGCATATTTTGTACATAGGCACTTGCGCAGAGATAGCCTTCCGAGCACTTTGCCGTGAGCTCGCTTTGCGGTTTTTAATCCGTTGGATTTTACAGTCGAGAATATTCTTTGAATCCTTTGAAACCCCCTCCTCGGGTTTCTTTGTAAACGCGTGTATCAAATGAAAAGAAGGAAATCGCAGTCGTCAAACATCAGGCTCGAAAGTTCTTTCTGCCTCGCTATAATCAAAGGGAAATGTCTTTTTTGGTCGCGCGCTCGAAATTTGGAAGGATATGACAAAAAAAAAAAAAAAGGGATTTCTTGCTCTCGGAGTGAAAAAAAACGGATCGAAAACTCGTGCTGTAGAAAAATTATTTGCGTTCTATCGCGCATAAGTGTACGAGAAAAAAAAAGGAGAAACATGCAGGGCAAGGGAAGAGGGAGATACAGAGCGCTAGATCAAGACAGAAGGGTACGAGGCTGGCAGCTCGAATATATCCGCGATCGTTCAAGAGGGCGAAGTGATGTAGCGTCGCGGTCGCGTGTGAGGGAGGGTTGCGTGAGAAAGAGGTAGACGCTGAGAGAAATATATGTGCGTCTCGGTTAGGAGGGCCAAGGTAATGTGCCGAGAAGGAAAGCAAATTGCAACAGCAAAGAGGAGGAAAAGAGATACTTACGAGGGAATCGTTCGAGGCAAAGAGAAAGAAGCGCGAGCAGGGAGAGCGGGCCTGCGAGATGAAATAAACGACGAGAAAGCCACGCGCGCGAGCACTCCTTCTCGCTAAGGGAGAAACTCATCGTCGTCGGTTGCCGCGCGCGGTACAGAAGACATTGCGAAGGAAGGATGAAGCGTTAAAGAACGCAGGCGGCAAGACTGAGACGCCCCGAGACAGCAACGGAAAGAAGCAGCGAATCGCTGAGGATGAAACAAAGCAATATGAGGAGACGAGCTCGAGAGCGAAGACTGCCGGAAATGTGGGGAAAGAGAGACAGCGAGAGAAAGAGGAAAGATCGAAAGGAGTAGATTGGTTAAGAGGGCGAAGGAGCTAGAGTGGGAGGATTCAGCCTCGACTTACGAAATAAATTGAGACGACTTGGGTCCCGAGCGTCGTACTGTGTGCCACTGCTCTCCAGCTATATCCTTGTTGCTCTCCTACATTGCTTAACATACATATATGTCTCACAATCTATAGACGATACACTCACTATATATATACATTTATAAATGTATAGCATCTCTTCTTTCTTCTGTGTGTCGCTGATCTCACTTGAGTCGAGATCTCCCAAGCGAGGAGAGTAAACACTGGCTACGCCACTGACTGCACAAAGGGAATGCGGCTCTGCTCCAGTGCCGCTCAACCCGCCATTTCCTCCTCCATTTTGTACCCTCCCATTTCTCTGGCTACCACTACCCAACACGATAATCGGGAAACGAGATTCTAGAATACAATAATACACGCCACCCGTCATTCCACGCTCATGGCATCACCCATTTCCGTCTCTGTATTTATCCCCCGATTATTCCGATTCTTTGCCTCTCCAGAAACTCCATCCTCCGACACACATATACACATCCACGCACCCGTTTCTTCGTAGCACAACAATTTTTACATCCTCTCGCATTCGTGTCTCTACTTTTACCACGCTTTTCTAAATTGCCCGATGTACTCCCGATCGACGGAATTTATGAGATTGGCCATTCTTTTCATTTGACCAAATTTTCCTTATTCATTTTCCATCTCATTTTCATTTCTTTTCCCTCGTATTTGAATGACAATTGCTGAAAAATTGAAAAAATTCGAATCATCGAAAACATACGATTCGTTAAATGATTCTGAAGCTTGCACCAAAGAAAAATATTTTTTTCTATTAATTATTTATTGAATTTTGAATATTATGGCCATTTTTCGTGGCGATCGAGTTTTTGGCTTGCCAGAGACGATCGTTTTATTGTCTGGATCAAATATTCAATAATAATTATGGGCTCAACATTATGCGTTCTTATGCGATTCTGAGGTTTGCAACGTTCAGATTCAACGAAAAATATGTTTTCTATTTATTATTTATTGTATTTTGAAAATCATGGCAATTTTTCGTCGAGATTACATTTTTTGATGGCCAGAGAGAATCGTATTATTGTCTAGATAAAATATTGAATAATAATGATGGGCTCAGCTCAAGGAAAAAGAGAATTTCGTTGCAATTTTAGGGTCCAGTTCGACGAAGTAATTTCGAGCGAAAATTTATCACAAATCTCCGTCATTTGACTGACTGAGATTCATCAGTGCATGGCGGAATCGTGGTTCATTTTTTTTCCAATACTTTAGACTTTAGGGTGGTTCGCGATTGACCGAGCTGTAAGACCTTTGACCTTTCGTCCAACCTTCAACCTTTCCCTAGCTCCATACCCTGTCAACATAGTCCCAGCTCACTTCCCACTCTTTTTTCTTGCTCGCATCCTCTTGCTACTGGTTTCTGCATATTTGGCTGTGAGTCGTGCGTCAGCTTTTCCCCACAGTGATATTCCCTCTCTGCTCCTTTTGCCTCGTCCTTGTCACATCGTGTTCTCTCTGTATTTTTTACTCCACGTTTCCATGCGGCGCTGCTACGCCCGGAAAAAAGTGTGGCTCGCAGCAAAATCACTGCATTTTCTTCTTCAATTAATATTGCAGCGAGATCTATGACCCTTCGCGTAGGAGTGCAAACATTGTTGTGCGACGCTACGCCGTTTCTATATCGGCACATATTTACTCGCCTCGCAAACAGCACCCACGAAAGAAAAAAAAACAAAAAAAAAACCAAAAATACGCGTCGCATCGATTTTTTTGTCCTCTTTCGCTCGCACGAACGAATATTCCACGGAATTTTCCACGCCACTTTTGATGCCCTTTTGATGCAAAGCTCTCGCGTCAACCTCCGCATCGTATGGCACCCGACAGGACCAAGTTGATCTCTCGGTTATACAATATGGAAGGGTTACTCCAATCCCTATTGGACTCGATATTGCCTTCCACTCCGATCGATATTACCAGCCAATGCCTATCGTCCCCGAAATTTCGCTTAACCTCATCGTCACCCATTCCTCTTTCGGCATCATCACAAACATTTTCGTACATGCACCAAATAAATTTTCACAAACATTATTCAATTCGGAAAATCATCACTACGCACCAATCGGAATGGACCTTGAATTCCGAACGATTCTTGCTCTAGAAAAAGTGAATTTTGCGCTGTGACGATTGCCCTGGAATGCACGCTGTTGAAGTTTGCATCGTTGGAATGCAACGAAATTCTCTTTTTTCTTCAGCTGAGCCCATAATTATTATTCAATATTTGATCCAGAAAGTAAAACGACTCTCTCTGGCGAGCCAAAAACTCAATTTCCCCAAAAAATTGCCATGATTTTGAAAATTGAAAAAAAAAAATAAACAGAAAAAAAATTTCTCGTCGAATCTCAACGTTGCGATGTTTGGAATGTGATTCCTGTTTGATTAAAAATTCATTAGGTTGATGGAATGGTTTAAAGTGGTATATAAGCATTTGTCGATGTATTCAAAGTTTTGTATGGAGAATTATGTCACTCGGTCGTAATAAAAATAAAAAATGAATGAGAGCGTTAAGTTATGCGGCTCTCGGGGCTTTTTAACAGAGCGAGTTGGAGTGGTTAGCGATGTTTGCTGTCGTTATATACAATCGAGGCTTATATGTATACGTGATAAACGCTTGTATATAGTTTATAGGGAGAGAGAGAGAGAGAGAGTGTGTGTGGCGTGTGATTCTTTGTCGTACGACGACTGTGGTCCGGTAGAGAGTGCGTCTGTGGTACAAATAGCGAGGGAGGTCCCTTGGAGTGCGGAGCAGCGAAAAGGGAGACGCGTCAGAGTGGTATGGTCTGGTTTCTGGGATCATCGATGGTCTGAGCGCGTTTACCAAGAGTAAGAGAGACTTTCGAGTGTAAACACTGTTGCACGATCGTCCAAGATCCTATCCTCCTTCTTTTATTTTTCTTCCTCTTCGTCTCTCCTCTTTCGTTTCACTCCCGCGATGTCCTCGATGCAGGCTCTTCTTACGCCTCTTTTTCTTTCATTCTCTTGTCCATACACTCAGCATCTTTCGGTCCTTATTGTATAGCTTCGACGGGTTCTCCTAACTGCCCCTACTTTTAAACCACTCGAGGCAATAATTCACGGCCATTTGGCGTTCCTTTGCAAACCGAGACTCGTTTTCGATCCTATTCTATCTCGTTCTCTCCCTTGCACATTCGTTCCTTCGTTTGTTCCTCCTTTTTTTATTCTCTTCTTAACTTCACGCGCGCTCTCGCCGTCTCGATCATCAGCTCCCAGAATGTGGGTGTTTGCACGCACTTTTATCGTTTCTTAGTTATATGCATACGAGAATAACCGGAGAAAATAAAATCATGCCAGACACCACCGATTGAGATAATCTGTGCTGCTTCGCGGTGGACATATGTGCGAGACGTACAAGGCCGAGCGCGAGCTGACTACTCCCTGCTATCCTAAGGAATATTCTCTGCCGCAAACACCATTTCATATACGTGACCATTGGTTTTTTCAACGGATATTAATGTTCCGCGCGCGGTCTACGAGCATTTTAGATTCGTTTACGATCCATCGTCCCTCGTTAAGATTTTTTTTTCTCGGACATCAATCCTCACGCGTGTGTCTCTTCGATGAGACGGACAATCACAAACACGGATGAGTCGAAATCTCCAGCGGAAACAGAAAATCCAAGTCCCGCCTGTCAATTCATATGATTCTGAAGTTTGCAACGTTGAGATTGAACAAAAACTTGTTTTTCTATTAATTATTTATTGAATTTTCGAAACCATGGCAATTTTTCGTGGAGATTGAATTTTTATCCTTGCCAGAGAGGATCGTTCTATATTGTCTACATCAAATATTGAATAATTATTATCGGCTCAGCTGAAGCAACAAGAGAATTTCATTGCATTTCAACGATGAAAACTTTAGTACCATCCATTTGTATGATTCTGAAGTTTGCAACGTTGAGATGCATCGAAAAATATTTTTTCCATTAATTATTTATTGAATTTCAAAATTCATGGCGATTTCTCGTGAAGTTTGATTTTTTTCCATCGCCAGGAGGATCGTTTTATTGTCTAGATGAAATATTAAATAATAATCATGAGCTCAGCTGAAGAAAAAAGAGAATTTCGTTGCATTCCAACGATGCGAACTTCGGTACCATTCAATTCATTACAATCCAGTCCATTAACTCGAGTTTTTTTTTCTTCCACAAACTCAAACGTACTATCCATAAAAACTAAGACTTAATTGTAACCTTCATCGGAGTTGTAATTCATGGACAGAAACGCTAGAGAAACACCAGACACAAAACTGTCTGCTTCATTCAAGAAATTACCGCATGAAGTCGTGTGTGTTAGTGTTGACATTCCCATATTGTCTTAAACCTATACATCTACATATACATCGTACGAAGAGTCTTTCAATCAGCATTATTGGTAATGAGATTATGAATCACAATCAATTAAGAACATTATAAATGTGATTGCCCTCAATTAGAAGCAACAAGGGTAACGCTAGCGTCGAGTGACCGTCCTGATACGACGCTTGTACCAGATTTCGTGGGCTCTTATGCACGAACATGTATTCACGCGAAATAATGATAAGTCTATGGCTGCTGGAAAGTTTCTGGAAAGCTCGGAGACCTGCGAATGTCTGTGGAAACGGAGAAAACGATGCTAGCGAGTAGGTAGTACGCTCAACGTATGGTCAGACATGAGACAAGCTCCTGTTTCCTCGCACACAGGCTCGTATCTCGAGAGACATTCGACAGGTTGAGCAACACTGTCTTTCGGTTCTGACTTTCTAGACTAAAAAAAAAAATGTACGGGCATCGGTTTTGTACGGAGATTCTCGTCTCGGCGTATTGTCGTCGATGCCATGAGACCAGAGCTCTTGCTCTAGTTTCTTCGGCGTCGTTCGGCCGATGATGCAACAGGAAACTGGCCGCTACTCTTCGGCAGGGAACAATTAATGGGTGCGAGTCTTTGTTGATAAATAAAACAAAGAAGTTATCGTGATTCATCGACGAGCTGACACACGCAGCCGTTTCAACAAAATCATTTTATTCCGTTCTTCTTGATGAAGAAATTAAGGAGGGCGGCTACCCACAACAATGTTGCCATGTCAAAAGCATAGGAAAATTCGAAATTATTAGAATTTAATCAAATTCGGTGAGCATACTTTTTAGTATCAAATATGAATATATACCATTTTTTTAAGATTTTTCTTTTACATAGTTTTCGAGTAATTGAACGCTCGAGTTTACATGCATAAGCCCAGGATTCAGATATATATATATAGGTATATCTTTTGCACATTGTAAACTTAAAAATTATTCGAAAACTATGTAGAGAAAAAATATTTAAAAAAATTGTCTCTTCGTATTTGATACTAAATAATACTATGACGAAATTTTATTAGATTCTTATCTTATTGTCGTATGTAGCGAACCTCCTTAATTCTTGTTTAGGTTAATTATCGGCAGAGAAGTTGGTGCAAAGAAAAACTACAACTCATGTGCTTTAAATGTTTTTTTCTTCAGTGATTCACAGCACTAAAAACGTACATGTGCATTGAGCTCTCATGGGTATGCAGTGAATGCGATTCTCGTATACATAAAATGTGAGTCGAGGAGGCTGGATTTTGGAGGATATTATCGGCAGCCCTTGAGACATTCGTGTGCCCCTTGCTAAATATATTTTGGACTTTACGAAGCGCGAACAACATTTTCTCACATATGCGCACGTTTAACTTAACAACTCGCTACTTTCTCATAGTCGTTCCCTTTCTCTCTTCGTTCGTTTTACGCCCCCGCACACTCGGTTTCATAAAACTCTCGTCCTTTTGCTTCCTTCTTTATATATTTTCTGACAACGAGTTGTAATCCTCTTAGCCTCGGAGTGCGAGTAACGTGTGCAAAAAATTCCTCACGCGTTTCGAATCGTTCGCGCTTTCTTCCCCCTCTATTTCTTACTCTCTCGTCTCGCCCGACCCACGGATCATTGCTTTACTTTGCTTTCATCTCCATTCGTCAGACTACCATTATTCTCATCATCTCAACAACTGATGACTTTTTCGCTGTGACACTAACGGAATGTAATACGTGCTAAAGGTCCAGCTAAAACTCTTTTTTATTCGTAACATGCCCATAAAAATGCATTTCGAAAATACAGAGTGGCAAGGATAGGATTCCTTGACTCATATCCACACACCGAAAAGAAAATTTCGTTGGAAAAGATCGATATTTCGTTCGATACGTTCGACTAAACATTTTTAATTTCTTTTTTAATGAAAAAAATTGAAATTGCAGCGCGAATTTTGAAAAAAGTTTCTTTCGAGTAAGTAAATTTTTGTCATTCCAATCGTAAATTTTGCTAACATTTTCGTTGGAAATGAAAAACATTGTCGAAATGACGAAAATTTTGAAATTATTAAAAAATATTCAGTTCAACGTATTCAACAAAATATTGACGCTTTTTTTCGACAAAATCTCATTTTCAGTGGCATATTAACGAATAAATGTGCGAGTTCGTAGTCGCTTATGAATGAATACATGTATCGAGGTCGGTTAATCCGCTCGGACGGTCTTATAACATCGTTTTATGCATAATGTTCCGTTAACTCGTTATAACTATATTTTTCAACGATATGTAGAATGTTCACGCATACTCTCGATGTCTCTCGCGATATAACAAGCGATGCAGTACCGAGACGATGCGTCGCATACACACAATCATACAGATCCACATAATTATAGAGTCGTATTTATATGAAAAAGCTCGAGGGTGTGTATGTCGCGCTCTACGAGAGTCGATCCTCAGGGTCTCCTCTTCTTACCGTTTACATATCTCTATATCTATCTAACTCGCGGCTTCTCGTATAGTCTCTCTGGCGTACGTGACTAGAAGCAGCTCCGAGACTCTCGCGAATGGAAGTGTAGGTGGAGACAGTCCGTCATGTACATTGTGTACAGTACAAATCCTCGTAAGTCGACACTCTCGTTATGGCATTATGACGTTCCTTATTTTTGTTTTTGCTTCGAAATCGATACCGCATAGTTCTCCACTTTGTCATAATACTTTACGGGTTCGCAGCGTTGTTCAATGCACTGAAAATGAAATTTTGTCAAAATAAAAACGTCTATATTTTTTTTAACATGATGAACTCAATTTTTTTTAATCAGTTCAAAATTTTCGGTATTTTCGCAATATTTTTCATTTCTTACGAAACTGTTAGCAAAATTTGTTAGCAAAATGATTGCGATGGCAAAAATTGACTTTCGGAAGAAACTTTCTTCGATATTCCGCGCTGCAGTGACCACATTTTTTTGGGGCTTTTTCAAGGAAAACCTTTAGTCGGACGTGTCGAATAAAATATCGATCTTTTCCAACAAAATTTTCTTTTCAGTGTGCCTTACTCGCAAATCGGATCGTTTTTTTTTGGATTTGCGTTTAGGACCTGGAAACCGAATCGATAGGTATCGATATCGTCTCGAAAATTTGATGTTCCAGTGACGTACGTCGATTTTCACTTTTTTCAACTGATCCCCCCGCGATTTTGATTGGCTCGCGCAATATCGTTGGAGCAATCGTGAGTCGCGTGTCAGAGTTCAAGGCAAACGATGGCTCTGAAGTTGTCCTCTTTGTCCTGAGCATCGAAACGATCGCGGCTGAGAATTTGTTTCATGTCAAAACATTTAATTGAGAATATTGTCGCTATCGCGGATAAAATTCATCGTCATCGTTTTTATGCCGAAAAGTCGATGTTTTTGGAGTATTTTCCAAGCTCGGATCTCAGACGCCAATAAAGCAGGTGAGCAATTAAAACAAAGAGGCTAGTTTCCGGCTCGACTCGATTTCATCTAACGCCTCGTGGTACACACGATCATGAGTGACGAGAGAAACGATGATGGTTGGAAACTGAAACTCGTTAAATACTATAACTTGATTGCTTTCAATTATCACGACAATCCCCTCTTCTGGGGCATTCGCAGACACAGGATTCATACCATGCCAGGGCTATCGATCCAATTGGCCCCAAGAACTATGGATTAAATATTAAACGTTTTTAAATGTAGGACAACCGTGATGAGTCGACCAGAAAAGCGCATTTGCAAGATTTATAATCGAATATTTATTATTTATCTAAATATTTATTATTTATTTTCATAGACTATTTATTCAATTTTAAAAATTATCCAAATTTTCCGAGTCGATAGATGATTTTCCTGGGGGTGCAAAAACCGATCGTTATATCATGACAATTAAAATTTTTTATCAAAAGAACGAGCTTTGGCAAAGGGAAAAATGAATTTCGTTGCATTCCAACGGTGCAAACTTCAACGCCACCAATAATATCGCACCGATCGATATTTATAGGAAGTTGCGGCGATGAAATAATTGATGAACGATTTGGTGAGCGCGCCCATGTTGTTGGGGTCGTTCAGACCCCGCGTATCCACAAAGGGACAGCAAATCGCCGACAATACCGAATTGTGCATCGTTGAAAAAAAACGTAAAATTTATTATTCAATAATGATTTCGATAATAAATCCACTTTTTTCATTACTTTTTTTTAGTAAATTCAGTTTTTGAATGAGAAAAAAGTCTGTCCCACCATTTTTGATGAATATGCTCCGAAAATGTTGCACTCTGCTTAAAGAAAATAATCGGTTTTCGTTGAATTTCAACGATGCGAACTCCAACATCGTAAATCGACTTGGAATATTGTTCTGGTTGATCAGGGACTCGACTGTAGTTAAATATTGTCGTAGCCTCCAGATTGCGGACATGTGTGGCATATTATACTGTAGTGAGTTGCGTGAGCGGGGAATGGTGTAGATGTTCGGGTTTGGTACGAAACTGTGGTACCCGCACCGGTGTGCGGACTGTGAAAACGAGTGCGCTTGTACGAGGAGAGCACACCGCGTGTGTTTTGGCGTGGGACTGCGTGAGAAAAAGGGAGATAGAGGAAGAAACGGAAGACGGAGTAAAGGAGAGTGAGAAGGAGGCGACAACGAGAGGGAGAGAGAGAGAGAGAGAGAGAGAGGAGGGAAAGAGAATCAGAAGCTCGTAGCGACCGCGAACGAGAGAGAGAGAGGGAGAGAGCGAAAAAGGAGAGAATTGCAGACGATGCTGGCCAGTGTTTTAGGATATACCTATATATGTATCAACGTCCGCATCGCGGCATATATCTATGTAGAAGGGAGCAGCGCGAGCGAGCCGAGTCGAGACATTCCGAGGCGAGACGAGTCGACGCGAGACTCGGTGCTCTGTGCCGCCGTCGATTCAGTGGCTGACGACTCCTCGAGGCGTCAGGATCGTCGTGCTAGGGTGGAGTGTCGCTTCTCCTACCCCCCCCCCTCCCCCGACCTACACACACCTATTTCTCTTTCCATACGTTTCTATTTCTCTTTCCATTTATACACAATAATAACATATGTATAGATGTATGGAAAAAGATACATATATTCGTACGTTCACTGACGTCTCCCCTCTTCATTCCCTCGGCCGTCTACTTAACGACCACGTGCGCCGCGTGACAGCTGATAACCAGAGCTAGAGCGAGAGACAGTGACGGAGTATCCACGTTCGCGTTAGTTCGAAAAGAAAATTCGACTGATCGATCGAATTTTTTCAATAAAAATCATTTAATCGGCATTAATAAAAGTTTGCGCGCTAAAATTAACGTCGCAAACATACGGAACAAGAAAATAAAGGAGGAGCCAGATAAAGATGCAGTCTAAAGCCGGTCACAGCCTCGATTCGTGCAAACGAAGAAAATCTCAGTTTCGTTATCTCGCGGGTAATCGCATTCGCGGACCCTGAGAAAGAGTTAAGTGTGCACGAACAAATAGTCCCGATTATCAGGTCGTCAACGATTGGACAATCGAAATGCGTGTCCTCTTCGTCTTGAGTAACAAATACACCGAAGAAACCCAAACGATGAGACGTTTTTTGTCTTCTCTCGATTGATCTGATTTTCATTCGTTTATTTATATTCACTTTCACGTATGCTGAGTCGCGTATGTATGTCAAATATTGTAAAGATGATGATTCGACGAATCGTCCAGACGGAGAATGCCGACGACGAGCATCGCGACAAAAAAACGACCGAGCCGTTATCGAACCAGCCGTTAGCAACTCTTATCGCACTTGGGGACTAACTTAAGCGGGAGGCGGAGAGAAAGGAAGAAGGATTCGTCGTAAACAAAACGTCAAATGCAACAATAACTCAGTGACGTTTTTTTCTTCGTATTTTTCTTGTTATTCTCAAATTTGAAAATCACCACTTTCGTCACGGGAAACTGAGAGGAATGACGTAAAAAAGAGAAGAAATTGTTGGTGATGGAGAAAAATCCGTTGGAACGTCGTGAACGGTGTGTGTGTCGATAATGAAATTGCGGCGATAAAACTTTCCATAATCGGTCTATGGATCGACGATACGACCAAACTATATTTTCAGTTCGCTGCGCATGTTGTTTGGACTCCGAACCGCAAACTCTTACTCGATGCATAAGCGATTGTCAATTGTATAGGAATCAAGCGCGCGAGTGTACCTCGCGACAGCGTGACCGTCAATCGTTGATAAGCCTTGAGAGCCAGGGTCGCTAGTCGAGAACTAGCGCAAATATTGCGATACGAAAGGAATAATAAAAAAAAAGCGAAGAAGGAGAAGCCGAAGTCCGGTGTGAAACTCGGGATTTGCGATTGAGAGGAGAAACGCCAGATTGTGCGGAAGAAAAAAATGAAGAAGAATGTGAAAAGAATTTGACAAGTCTCAGATCAAAGTTTCGTTCTTTTTTTTCGTTGTTTTCGTGTGCCTCGTTGTTGTTTAACTGTATGTGCGCGCGTTTGGAGAGAGTGTATTTATTTGGAAGGGGCACTCGGTGGCAAACAACATTGGTTAGTTGGTACGCGTTGAGGGTGGCGAGAAAAGAGCGAGATACGAGAAAGTAATAGGGGAAGCTGCGATACGGAAGAAGAGAGAAGGCGAGAAGGAGATAAAACGATCACGTATAACGGCAGATAGAGAGGGAGAGAGAGAGATAGAACGGAGAAGGAAGATTCCTGGGCACGCGCACTCCACCTGCGAGCGTGTAGTGGCACGCGCCATAATCCTCTCCCTCTCGTAGACCCTCACTCCGTTCTGCTACTCTCTCTCTCTCTCTCTCTCTCTCTCTCTCTCTTTCATATCCTCTCCCCTCTCTTTCCATCCCCCCGTCTCCCTCTTCCACCCACTTTGTTGCTCCCTACCGCGAGAATCTGTGGAACCGCACACAACTCTATCCCTCCTCCCCACCCCGTATTTCGTTGCCTCTCACACGCGTGCCACGGCCGTGAGCCGGGACGCCCGCGCGGCACTCCAATCGCTCGCGGACTTCGACAGGGCCAACACACTAGCCTGCTCACCTTGTGTCTCTATACAAACATCCCCTCGTTTTCTTAACTCAGCTCCCGTCGTTACAATTTCCAAATCTACCCTTTTTCGCCATTTATCCCGCCATCGAAATCCTCTCGTTACGGAGCAAACATTTCGCCACAAAAACGTCGTTCCCACGTTGCTCTATTCTCTGCCTAATTTGTACATGAAAATATACGATGAAGGCTTGAAAGTTTCTCCGACCTGCTGAAACGCTTACAGAGAATCAGAAGGAACTGAATTCTCTTTCGCTCGTTATCGCTCCGTGATATAGTTCCGTGCACCCAGGGAAACACAATTTTTTTGTTTTCGTCAGGAAAAACCCGGAAGCACTACAAAAATCTCAAAGACTTTGGTAGATTTATTGTTAAATCCGGGGAAATAAGAAAAAGTGACATTGCGAAGTAAAAAATTATGATTGGCCGGATTTAGTAGACGCGTTTTAAAAACTCGCGCCTTCAAGTGCCCTCTCTCTCCTCCGTTCGCTAAATTCCAACGTGGAGAAACGTACACTCCGTTACACGTCGGTGATTTGATAATACACACGCTTTCATTCCAACTCTACGACGATCCGAGTATGTCATACACTTGGGAACGGAGAGATCGAGCAACGGGGCATAGATAGAGAGAAGAAGTGAAAGAGAGACAGAGTTATATATACATTGCAGGTGAGAGAGAGAGAGAGAGAGAGAGAGAGAGAGAGAGAGAGAGAGAGAGCGAGAAGAAAAAGAAGAAATATAGAGGGGGAAGAAGGAGCGTGACTGTAAAAGCTCTCGTGAAAGGCGGGGGAGGGATAAAGAGATCGAGAAAGGGAAAGAGATAGGGAGAAAGCGAGAGGGAACGAGCATCAGCAGCGAGAAGAGCCGGAGCGTAAATACAGTACAATCGCGAGAGAAATACGCGAGAGATCGCGTGCAGTTGCTCTTGGACCTCGAACGTTTTTTGTGTGTCGTCCCAATGTTTTTGTGTCTGTGTGTATTAGTGAATTTTGAAAGAAAACAAAATTGCTTCGACAACGAGATCGTCGCGAGTGGATCTAGTTTTTACGTCGACGTTGCAACGTTCAAAAAACTAAATCAGTGACGAAACAAGTGCTCCGGAATCGTTGTTTCTTTTTTCTTTCGTTCTCAAGAAAGTAAAAGCTCGTTACGATCATAATCTCGTACAAAGTCTCAGCGCTACCTCAGAAAATATTTGTCCTTCGTGCTTCTCCGACAACGATATTTGCCCCGTCGTTTTCTGTCATCATCGAATTAATAGAATCTCGTGAGTTCGTTGCCCCTCGGAGTCATTCCGCGGAAATAAAAAAATCAATCTACTCGTTCGGGACTCAAATTTATCCCCCGAGGAATTTTCGGGTACAAGAGAGTCATGGGAAATGTAACGACGGACGAAACACCGCCGAAAATATTGCAATTCAATTAGTCGTGGATTTTAGTTACCCCTCGGAAACAAAACGGGGACGAGCTTGCGAGCAGCTCCGACGAGAGAACGTACACGACGCTTGCGAACCACCTGTTGACGATTTACGAGAGGAACATTGACGTTTCGAATGCTATAGCTGCTGTCTCGGCGACAAAGAACATCGTGTGCAATCTTTACACAAACTGCTTTACATCCAACTCGTCATTATCGTGTCAGACATCGTTAAAGCCTCGAGAACATTGTTACGCGACCGGTTCGATGAAGTAACAGGAAAAAAACACACACACGCAGACAAAAAATTATACAGCACGTTGGAAAAACAGACGAAAAGTGTTGGAATTGTTTTCCGTGCCAATGCAGTTCGCTCTAGACTCGTGAATATTTTTCAACCGCAGTTTCTTATCGTACGAGCCTGCTAAAAGTCCGAATTCGTTGATTGGCTATCGTGGACAAGGGTAACGACGAAAAGAGTTAAAAAAAATAAATATAAATAAATGAGTGGTCGATCGGTGCGCTGATATCTCTGTAAGAGGAAAATTAAAAGAGAAACTGACAGAGAAAGAGAGGAAAGCGTGTGACACATAGTTCGTGGAACGTCAAGTATCCGTGGCTACGAGGGTACACGACGCCCAAACAACGGGCGAGCAAGAGAGCGAGCTACATTTTATAATATACGTATAGACGAATACATATTGAGATGTAGGTTTTTGTGTGGATGTACTCGTCGACGACGCGAGCTTGACTGAAGCGTTATCGACTCCCTCTCGTCAAAGAGACTCGCGTTATCGCTCTCACACGCACGGAACGAACCGCCACGCGCGAGAGACTCGACCAGCGTGCCCGAAGAATTTCGTTTGCTGAAGGCAAAACAAAGCGAATTTAAATAAGAAAATAAAACGATCGCCCACTCGATATATTAAACCGATTTCGAATCGTCGATATACCTGACATGTAGAGTTTCAAGAATAGCTCAAGTGTGTGCGTGTCCAAGGCACGAATTGGCTCAGTTTTACCAACTCGCCGCTCCACACCAAGAAACACTCTTTCGTATATTTGGCGTCGATTGTTTTTTCCTCTTTGGTTAACTCGCACTGACGTCGCTAAGATACAAAAATAAATCGGAATTAAATCGAACGTAACGCTCGAAAGACTCAAGTCTTGGAAAACTAAGTTTTTTGGAAAATCTTGGAGAAAGTTAGTTCGATCTTTGGAACAAAAGTTTTTCTACATTTTACTAATTTTCGTGAATTTTTAGTGAAGCAGTGGAAAAACGTAGACCAACATTTGTTTGAGGATTTAAAGATCGTGCTATTTTGACACAAACTCCGATAAAATGACGTTCAAGTTTCGTTGATTTCGTTACATCTTGCACCGACAAACTGATGAAATAACTTGTAAATATATAGTTTATCTGCGAAGATAATAAATCCCGTACGTCGAAAGTGACGTGCGCTTAGACAGTGGAGTGAATTATTCGAGTGGAGACATTGACGAAGGAGAAAAAGCGAATTGGTGAGGTGGATGATGGAATCCCCTTGGTTGGAGGGCCCTTATCAGGCCCCAGTCAGGCCAACCCTGTGAGAAACACAGTCTCTACCTCGCCAATCGCGCGACTCTACATCACCTGGAATGATGGTACGTTCATATTTTACTGAATCAAATGAAAAATCCTCGCAACGATAATCATCGAATATTTTTATCGCAAAAAAAAAAAAAAAAAAAAAAAAAATAAAAAAAAAAAAAAAAAAAAAAAAAAAAAATCATTTCGACGAACCTGAAGGTCGTTGAGCAAAGAGTTGGCCCACGAATTATCAGCAATCAGTAAATATTCATTGAACAATATCATTCCGACCTCAACAATTCCATGAAAAAAAAAAAAAAAAGAAACATGAAAAAGTGATGGAAAGTTTTTAAAAACCCAAAAAATTTTGTTAACGTTCTGAATATTCTGGCGAATGAGAAATTTATCGAATTATCAAACGTCCATTGTGTTTGTACTCGAATCTCCGTTAATCTCCGAAATAAACTCCAATCAAATGATACAGTTGCACACGTGTGAGTTAATCTCGATTTTTTATCACTCCATATTTCATCCTATATTTTGTAACTCGAGTAATCATCGTATCGATACATATAATGTATACAAACTAAACGATATACAAGTTTGGATGCTAACTTTACTGCTCTAGCCGATGTATAATTGGATTGAACTCAATGTAAGTACGCTTACATCTAATCTAATCTATACCTCAGCGAAGAAAGCACAAGTACACGTCTTCAAGACATAATCGAATTGTTATTGAAGCACGAGAGTATTAATGAATATAATGTGAACAAGATTTCAGACTCTCGATGCTTTTTTGCCTCGTCAATGATAATTTTAAAAAATACAGACGAAATTCTCTTTTCTGTTCGGCTGAGCCCATAATTATTATTCTGGCGACCCAAAAACTCAGAGGACACGAAAAAATGCCGTGATCTTCAAAGTTCAATAAATAATTGATAGAAAAAATATTTTTCGTTGAATCTCAACGTTGCAAACTTTAGAATCATAAATACCGAGTCAATTTTCCATTTGTTTCCGAAAAAAATTAAATTCGATATCGCCGAGCTCACAAATCGTCTCTGGCGAGTGCGAGAAGAATTTTTTTTCGCATTTTTTCTGAAAGAATTTTTCTCTCGAGCCACATAATTGTTGGAATAAAATCGATTAAGGATAAAGGTGCGAGCTTGAATTTGCATGTCAATTTTTTTTCACGAGGAAAAGCCAAAGGAATAATAATAACTCTTATTATGTCAATTTCCTGAACTCAATAGACCCATGTTTGCACAATGATGCCCACGGTTCGGCCAGTTATTGTTTTTTATCCTCAGATTCAATCCTCGTATTGTATTCGGTCTATTCAACTCTATAATTTATCGATCGAGCTCGGTGTTTAATAATATCGCAGTCTTTTATTTACAACGGAAATTTCGATGCATATAAATTTAGAAGTTACAGCCGGTGAATGAAAAATGCAGTTTGAAATTTATTCTCGTATTATTCGCAGCGGTATATATAAAAAAAAAAAAGAATGATAAATCGATGAGTTAAAATTTTGCAAAAACTACGTGTCCGCGTATTCCGATGAATCCCTGGAAAAGTGATTTATTTCAAAAAGGCACAGAATATCCTGATTACGTACCAAATAATCTGGCCCATGGCCATTTTTTTTAACGGAATTTATTTCTCCGATAAACAATTTAAACAAATTCATTTTTTTTCTTGCGACATTTTTTTTCTCTGGGGAACGAATCAAGGTGACAAGTCGAAAATCGCTAAAAACTGATAATTCTGATGTTCGCAATTCTGAGATTCAACGAAAAGTATTTCTTTCATTAATTACTTAATGAATTTTGAAAATCATGAAAATTTTTCGTGTTGATTGAGTTTTTGGTTCGCCAGAGAGGATCGTTTTATTGTCTAGATCGAATATTGAATAATAATTAAACTTCGACACGATAAAAACTGATATTAAAAAATTTTCACAATCTCACGAAAATGTTTTGTATGGAAAATAGATAAAATTGATTGAGGGCGTAGGAAGAATGTGAAAAAGCGTGTAGCTTGATGTGGAAAGTTGAGATGCGATGAATGGAGAGAGTCTCGAGTGATAAATAAATGAGAAGATGGTAGATTGAGCTTGGAAGGATTTCGGAATATTGTAGTAGGCAGCTCTAATATGTATGTACACACGAGATAGTGGTGTACAGGTATGTGTACACGGCAATGTACACACGGTTCGTCGATGATGATAGAATTAATTTGTGGCTGCGGTCCCCCTCCGGTTAAGTCGCGAGGCCGTGCTTCCGGCGTTCGGTAGCGCGCGCATAACAGCAGCGGCAGTAGCTTCGCTGTTACTGCATGTGCAATTCTGCTTTGCTGCTGGTGCTCGCTCAAGTCTCTCCGTTCGACAATGGAACGGGCTTCGTCTAACGGCATTCTAACGGCCGGTATATGCTCTACCTGTGTGTGTGTGTGTGTGTGTGTGTGTGTGTGTGTGTGTGTATAAATTGTGTGCATGTATATCAATGCGACTGTACTCTCTACGGACATTCCCCATCGTCTCCGAGTCCAGCGCATCGGTTCCGTTGGACTAATGACTGCTTCGCTTTGTACGCAGTCGACGTTTCAAAACTATACGATCGGAGACTCCGGAGCAATGAACACGTTGATATGCGCAATCGAGGAAATTTTTATTCTCTCAAAAATCATCCGATTCGTTTCATCTGCTAATTTTGTTTTTATTACACTTCGCAATCCTCAGACTGAAAAGAAAAGTTTGTTGGATACGTTCGTCTCAACGTTTTATTTTGTTTGAAAAATCATAAAAATGTTGTTATTGCAGCGAGAATGTTGCCGAAAATTTCTTGGGAAAGTAAATTTTTGTCATCCCAATCGCAAATTTTGTTGATAGTTTTGTTATAAATGAAAAGTATTGTCAAAATAAGGAAAATGTTGAAATTATTGAAAATATATTTGGTTCGCCGTTTCCAACAAAATATCGACGTTTTTTCACCAAATTTCATGTTCAGTGCAACTTTTTCGTTGTGAACACGTGGAAGTTGAACGGACTCGAGAGACAACGATCGCGCCGATTTTTTCGATCGAAACTGAGACCTTGAAAATGATTTTATTCTCTTGACTCGATCTCTGACGTTTTTTGAAACTTCGCAGATGATCGTATTGATTTTGTAACGTTCGATCGGATCGATGGAATCGTGGACCACTTAGATTTTCGACGGATTGCAATAATAACGCATCGTTTTGTACCGCATGTTTGGAAAATAGTTTTTTCTTCGTCTGTTGGTTCGTGAACCTCGAAAGAAACGTGACGAGACTTTGGTTGACGCGTTAATAAAATAAATTTAGCGAGACGTAAGACAGTGGCGTGTTGCTCGAGCCGCGAGACTTTTAGACCGCGCTCCAAGAGAGCGAAGACCCACGCGCGGCCTTCTTTGTTTCCATTCCTTCTCTCGGCAACGATCGATAATGGAAGCGCGCTTATAGAAAGTTGTGAGCCTTGACTGACCGATACCGCGAACGCCCGCGACACTGTTAGGAACCGACTTACTAAAACCGCACCAACCAAGCAGCAGGTCTCATTTATACATTTCGTAAAATAAAGATGAAGGAGAAGAAAAGGTGCCGCACCTTATTCTGTATTAAAAGAAAAAAACAAAAAAATCAGCCATGGAAAAAGATCGAAGTACATATGAAGAAAAGAGGACAATTTGTATGTGAGAGAAAAAAAAACGAGTCTCGACTGAGTTACGAAACGAATAAAAAAAATGAACTCTGCTTGTCTCAATTATAAACAATTAATCGAAACTCTTGTTGATCGCAATGGTGTTGAAGTTTGCATCGTCGGAATACAACGAAAGGCATGATTTTCAAAATTTAAGAAAGTAGATAAAAATAAAGAAAATCAAAGAAAAAATAAAATAATGAAAAATAAAAAACTTTAGAATAATTTGATCGAGTCGATTCGAATGAGGTAAAATTCTTAACACCTCAATGAACCATCGTCTGAATTCTGTGCCAAGAGAGTTAGTCGATCGAAACTCGAAGAAATAGTGTAGGTAGTCATAATTGAATAAATCTTCATTGCAAGCGATTACGTAACGAAGAGTTTCATTCTGACCATACGAATTAATTAATCGAGCTAATATAATGCAGAGCCGCGTCGCGGAGTAAAATATCCTTATAACGTAATAATCCTCGTGTTGGCTGGCATTTAAGTATCTTTTTTTGTTTTTGGTTGATTTGAAGCATGAGAGTCGAGTGGATTAGCGAGATTAACAAAATTTGGTGAAACGTTTCGATAAGTCATCGTTTCCCTATCTCTGCCCGTGAGCTCCGGACTCGCTTTCAGCATCACTCTCTCTCTCTCTCTCTCTCTCTCTCTCCCTCTCTCTGTATCATACATATTTTGTCTATCTCTGTCAGCGTCAACTTAATATACACACACCCCGCGCCGCAGCGAGAGTTCGCGGTGCGATGGTATATTTAGCCGCGTGACGGAGATCGCTCGTGCGGAGGACGTCCGAAATAATCGCTATTCGTGACTTGCACGTGTACGAGTAGTAGTAGTAGGTTTAGCGTATGTGCTCTCCGCTTGTCGAGCTCGATCCTCTCAGCCCGATCATGAAGACGTCCCACAAAGCCCTTGCAAACACATGTGCCCGCGAGAAAACGTAAAGGCGTAACGTCACTATTTCAGTCCGTTCGATCCCTCGAGTTACGCTCATTTTATTCTTTTTTATATATATACTCAACGTGCGTCGACTATATCGCGTACTCGCGACTCTCAAGCCCATTTCTTCGGCCCCACAGAATAAATATACATATCGCTGCCTCATGACGTTTCAAGTGTATCGCCGAACTTTCGTATGCATGCGTGCGCGCTCGCGCGTTATGCACCATTTTTTCGTGCAAATATATGCGCGCGCGCGTGTATGTAAGTTTTTTTACCGCGGAGAACAAATAACCACGATAGAGCCATGTCACTTTTTATTCTCGGCTTTCTTCGACTCCGATGCATACATAAATTCGTGTATGAGTCGAGACGTCTTGGCATGTGCGTATGTCAATGGTTATTCGTGTCTTTTGTTGTTATAATTAACATACGGGGCTGGGTGCGTAAAGTTTTCGATTTATCGACACGGTATTTTCGATTCAGACGTCTTGGCATGTGGACAATGAGCAAGTTTTTTTTTTGTGATGCTGTTTTGTCGAAAATCTTTTTGGGTCGTCGGACCGGGTTAGTTTTTATCATTTTGAAGTTTGCAGCTCTGAGATTTAAGGAAAAATATTTTTTTTTATTGATTATTTGTTGATTTTTGGTAATGAAGGCAATTTTTCGGGGAGATTGAGTTTTTAGGTCGCCAGATCGAATATTGAATAACAATCATGGACCCAGCTGAAGAGAAATGAGAATTTCGTTGCATTCCAACGATGCAAACGTTCCGATGCCGATTGCTGCTGCGTGTCGCTGCTCGGTTTCGCTCTATATATACCCGGAGACCTCGAGGGCGTTAAAGTGCAAGTTGGCGGAACGATTTCTACCACCCTCTGCTCATAATCTCGCGCAACGAACGACGGCATAAAGGTTCGCGGGAGGTCATCGAGACTTATTCTCTCGAGGAGACCTTTGACCGTCCGGAATATTTCTTTCATCCTCCCTCTTTTCTCGTGCGTTCTTTCTCTTTTTATATGCGCCAGTGGCACGTACGTTTTCTAACCAGCATCTCATAAAAAATCGTAAACTGAAAAACGCCGGACGAAGAGACGCATTGCCTCTGTCCATTTTCCTCATTTCTCGGTCACTCGCGCGGATGCTCTCTTCTCGATCTCTCCCAGCATCCATCCATTTCTTCCATTTCCTTGATTCCATTCTCCTTTTTATTTTCCTCTTTACGAGAGGGAAGAGACCGCTCGCGCGTTCATGGCTCTCCGAGATCTCGAGGAGTCGACTATCTCGACTGGTACGTACTCTCGCGAGGATTTCCTCTGCGCCCGAGCTATACCACACCATCGTGACGTGTGCCAGTGCTGGTGCCTGGCTCCATGCGATTCAACGCCGCGGAGGAGAGCCAAGTGACGAGGGTGAGGTAAAAGCTCTCTCTCTCTGTCTCGCCACGGATCGATAGAAAGGCCGAAGGTGGCGTCGTGCGCGGGGGTGTGAGTATATGTCCGTACGACTCTGGAGAGGCCTTCGCACTTGGTCCTTCGCCAATACCCACACGCACACCCTACACCATACACGTATACAAAATTCTCGTCGAACTAATGGTCTTATCATCGCGGAATTTTCCTTGTTAAGGCCCCGAAGTTACGACTTTTTGTTCCACAGTCCCTCCAAAATTTCCGAATATCTCGGTATCTTCTTTAAACCTCCCTCGCCTTTCGTACGTTTGTTGTCTATATAAAAGACACATACGTTTACAAAAATCAATGGTGTTGGAGTTGCATCGTTGGAATGCAACGAAATTCTTTTTTTTCTTCATCCGAGCCCATAATTATTGTTCGATATTTGATCTAGACAATAATACGATCTTCTCTGGTGACCCAAAAAACTCAACACCACGAAAAATTGCCATGATTTTCGAAATTCAATAAATAATTAATACAAAATATATTTTTCGTTGATTCTCAACGTTGCAATCTTCGGAATCATAAAAATGCATGGTGTGGAAGTTCCATCGTTGGAATAAAAGGAAATTCTCTTCTTTATTTATCTGAGCCCATGATTATTATTTAATACTTGATCTAGACAATAATACGATCCTTTCTTGAGACCCAAGAACTCAATCTCCACGAAAAATTGCTATGATTTTCAAAATTTAACAAATACTTAATAGAAAAATTATTTTTTGTTGAATTAAATCCATTTTAATATTCCCATAAATCGAGCAGTACGAGGAATTAATCGCAATCCTTATCAGTCCGGATCAGTCTTGAAAAACTCAATTTTTCTGCAAAATGTTGATTCTTACGTAAGATTCTACTGTTTCCTTGCCAACGTACGTTAATTTAATCCTCCATACCGATGTGATTTCTGTGCTGGTAATCCAGTGTTATTGAATCGATGGAATTGATGTTTGAAAAATTCAAATATAGAGCGTTGCCTTAAACGTCGGGTCTGTGGTTTTTTACAACGAGTTCTAGTTCGCCCGATAGCGAGAGAGAGAGAGAGAGACTGGGACATTCGAAACTACATAGTGTTCTCTGTACAAACGGTTTACTTTGGCTTTATCACATGCGCTCGTTCTGATTGGCACAGGGAGCTTGAGCATACGATGGACTATATTCGAGCCGCAAAGCGATACGGCATTATCGATCAAATGTATTACGGAAGCCTTAGCAATGTCTATATCTATGTGCATATATATCCATCAACACTCTGCCGGAGAGGCCGAGAACGGGAGAGAGAGAGAGAGAGATAATGGTGTTTCGAAAAGCTCTTCGACGAATATTCGTATATTTTGGGAACCCCGATTACCGGACTGGACTGTATATTCTATATCAATTTTCTCATTCTCAATGAAGTAGATTTACGAATTACAAGTTTAATGTCGATCTATGATATTGGTTCGTTGAGACAAGCCACTTTTTTGTCTGGAGAATCTTGAAAGAGTGACGCGTGATTATAAGGAGGTTGACTACATACGAAAATATGATAAGAATCCAATAAAATTATGTGACAATATTATTTAGCATCAAATAAGATGACACAATTTTTTTTCATTTATTCGTCTACATAGTTGTCGAATAATTTGAGTTTACAATATGCAAATGATATACCTATATATATCTGAATCGTATGCTTATGCATGTAAACTCTAGGGTTGAATTATTCGAAAATTATGTTGAGGAAAAATCTTGAAAAATTTGTATATTCGTATTTGATAGTAAAGAGTATGCTGACCAAATTTCATAAAATTCTAATTGTTTCGAATTTTCCAATGCTTTCAACATGGCAACATTATTGTGTGTAGTCACCCTCCTTGAATTTTATGTTATTTTTTAACTGATACGAATCTGCATCATCCTATGCACGGAAACCTATTGAATTTGATTAAAATCGTTTTTTTTCCTTGACGAATATTTTATGCAGGGAATGAAATATCTTTGGAATAATCAATTTATCCCGGTGTTTATGAAGTGGATTTATGGTTGAGCGGTTGGAAATGTGTCGTTGCACGGACATAATTTGAGAATGAAATCGTTTCCGAGGTTGTGACCCTTCAAGACCCATGTATAGGAGAGGATATCGAAGGAGAGAAAAAGAAAGAGGAGGTGAGGCGGCGGCAGGAAGTGTGGGCATACCGGGAGACCTTTCTACCCAGTAGCAACCTTAAGTTTGTTTCGGTGACCCGTGCCGTTGGGAGTTGTGTGTATCCCTCCGAAGCAAGCAACTTCTAAGTCCGCTTCCTGTTAGACACGCGGAGGACGAGAAGTTGCTCCGGCCAAAGTTCGCACTCCTTTCTCCCACTCTTTATCATTCCTCTCTCCCCCTTTTTCTCCGTCCCCATCCCTCTCTCTCCCTCTCTCTCTCTCTTGCTCTCTCTTTGATCCCTTTCTCTCGTAAGCGACTAACTGGCGCTACTCCTTCGGCCTTCCCCGTCGTGCGCCATGCCGATGTGACTGCAACCTAACGCGCAACCCCGAGAGCACGCGGACTGGCGGGGAAACGAGGCAATCAGATGCAAAAGCTTGGCTACCCCTTGTGCTGCTGCTGCTGCTGCTGCTGCTGAACTACCCTTCCCAGGAGAACGAGAGACAGAAACAGAGAAGAGAGACGCGTGTGGTGATCCCGTCGTCGCTGCTGCGCGTTTGAGGCTTGGGCTTGGGTTAGAAAGCCCCGACATTCTAAGGGTGGAATCGATACCTTCTTAACGTGTGTGCATGCCATCTCTCCCTCTCTCTCTCTTTCTTATATTACTCGTAGGTGAGGTGCGCTCGGAGTAAACGCAGGGGTGTCCTGCAAGGCACCCCCACGAGTTAAATCCTTGGCTGTGGGCGTGTGAGGCGTAAAATGTTGTTCTATCATATGCAGGAATACATTTATCTCTATGGACATGAGCCTGAAGTTCGCATCGACGCAATGCCTCGAAATGAAACAAAAAAAAAAAAAAAAGATTCGTCACTTTTGTTTCGTTTTTTTCATTCTTAATTTGCCTCTCTTGCCCTTTTTGGACCTCACGAATGGATTCGTGAAATAAAAAAGGGACGAATCATTTAATTAATTTTTTCAAATTCGTGGCATTGCGTCGAGGAAACTCCAGGCTCATCCATAGACTCGTACATACGATTTGGGAAGCTGCGGCAATTATAAACGTATTGACAGAGAATTACGTTGAAATCGTCATGAAATGTACATGATTCCATGAGTAATACGAAATGCCAGGCGTCTTTATAAAATTCATCGAATTCGAGAGGAAAAATAAAGTAAATTTTGTCCAAACGGTAATTTTGAATATTTTATACGAAGGGAGCAACTGGCTCGACGAGGAAACCGTATGCCGAATTGATTTGCGTAATGATAACGAAAATCCAATGCGATCCGAGCGAAAAATATGTGCTGACGAGACTTACGATTTTCCATAATCGTTTTCGTTACAATTTATTCTATTTATTGCCTCAATGGACCTGTTTACGACGAATCCAACAAAATCACCTGAATACATATTCGCTTTAGTGTCTCGTGCATGTCTCTCCGCGAATATAACCCCGACAATTAAGTCTATATATGTAGGTACATTGGCACAGACTCGTAGCAACAGTATTAGCGGTCGTACACGGAAATTATATCGTTTTCAGCATTCAATCGCATTTAATCCAACCAGTTTCGCTCACAAGCCTCTCTAATGGTGTTCGTTTACCGCATGATTGACAATTAATTCAATAGCTAGTTAATTCAGCCATATGTATACATGTATTTCGGATTTAATAACATTGGATTACCTTTTGATCGTCACTCTCATTATATCTCGTTGTATGCTATTTATTCGTAATGGAATGTGGGAAAATAACAATTTCACCGATCGTCCCATCGCAAAGACCGATTCATACCGTAAATATATGTGTCGGACTCTTCGTCTGTATTGATGCAAAGTTAACCTCTTCACGCGCGTTTACATTTTCCAATATCATTCTCGAGGCCCAACGCGATTCGCCCCCGAAATAGGACTGTGTGTGTTGCATTCGTAAATAGTCCATCGGCTGTAAGTCACTCGACGTGTACCCGCGACCGTTCAATCTCTTTTCTCTGCTATTCTCTGTGTGTGCTTGCAATATCCTTCGAGCTCACAGTACGACGTGGCACTCGCAGTTTCCCGCGTCGCGTCCGTTCTCGCATGCATTTGTATTTACAGGTTTTTTTTTTTTTTTTTATCATTTTTCCAATCCCTGAAATCGAGTCATTCGAGCTTTGGGTCTATCTTCGACCCGAGCGGCACTTAGTTTGTCGATAATCCGAGAGGTTCCTGACGCTGTATAGCACAAGCTTTGGCTGGTTACAGTTCTTAGTTTAGAAATCGATATATAGGAGACACGAAATCTAAATGCAGAATGCACCGGTTAACGCTATATCCGCGAGGGCTTCATCGCATGGAATGACCAACAGCGCAACGTTCGAACTTTTCGTTCATCGACAAAACATGTTGAAGTTTGCAATCCAACGAAGTTCCGTTTTTCCTCGGACAAATCTGAAGATTCTTCTGCATTATTTAGCGAGGACTATAAGAAGATTCTTTTTTAGGCTCCAAAAACAAAATCGATACGAAAATTGTCATGGTTTTTTAAATTTCAACAAATAATTAACAAAAATACGTTTTTTTTATTCGCTGGACCCCAACGCTGCGAACTTCAGTGTCTCTATCGAAAAGCGTCGCATCGCGTACGGTGAAAATGAAATTTTGTCGAAAAAACACGTCGATGTTTTATTGAACACGGTGAAATGAATATTTTTCTATAATTTCAAATTTTTCGTTATTTTGGCAATATTTTTCATATCTATAACGAAAGTGTCAAAAAATTTACGATTGAGAAGACAAAAATTTACTTTCCGAAGAGACTTTTTCCAATATTTCGCGCTGCCATGACAATATTTTTGTGATTTTTCCAAAAAACTTATCCAACGAAATATCAATTTTTTCCAAAAAAAATTTCTTTTCAGTGTACGATCGTCGTGTGTGGAATTTCCCCGCTGCTCAGTCTATGATTCTCTTATCGCGCCCGTAATTAATACCTTGCGGGACTTTTACCCGCACGACCGCCACGTACGATGCGTCGTAATGAGCGGAGCAATCCGTCAGCGCGGTGGTTAATAAGGAACGAGTGATTTTGGCAGAGAAAAATGAAGCTTTTGTCTATTGTGAGTTTTGCCATCACCGCATAAGCGATGCGATGATTATCCGCGGCTTATTTTCAGTGAAAATTTTCTCTCTCGCGTTCGGTACGCGATTTGGTGCTCTCGTTGAATTCAACAAATGGAAAGCTCACAGAAGCGGAGCCGGCATGTTTCGAGATTATTTCGGGCGAGTGTTTCGCTACGTCGAAATCAAGCGCTGCAACTTCGATACGGAGTGTGAGAGCGCGCCAGAGAGAGAGAGAGAGAGAGAGAGAGAGGAGGACAGAGAGGAGGCCGCGGACGCCGCATTCGGTCGATTCGTCGCAACCCTTTCGCTTCTCTCTCCTCCTCTCGCTGTTGTCCCGTATATATCCGGCGTTGTTGGGTCGCGAGAGAACCACAGTAGTCGCACACACCATCTTACAAGATCTACATAGATATATATATATATATATATATATGCACACGTGTGTAAGCACGCTTGTTTGTTCAATAATCAATTCGACGCCCGCGACGGGAGTTTTGCCAAGGTGCTGAGATATATTTTACATGTGGAAAGAACATACACCAGTTGGCGAATCACGACGATCGATCAACGGCGAAAGGCCCGCCGAGACCATACCAAACCGGCCGTCTTCCTTTCTGCGATATCGCTTCTCATCGTCTCGGTAACCAACAAACACAGACCCACCTCGTTGCACCAGAAATAATTAAAAAAAAAAAAAAACAAATTCTCTCGCACTCAATTATTTCGCGGTACGTACGAGCTGATGGGAAACCACACGGATCACGTGTGTTTCGCCGAATTCAATTATTATGTTTACCGAATTAATTAAAAGGCCATAAATCGAAAAAAAAATTAAATTCCCTAAAAATTAAATTTATCGCGATCTCTTGATTGTCCCATTCCGGGAAATTTTCTTCGCCGCGATATCACAAAGTTGAATTAACAGAATTCCATTCTAGTTCCGAGATTTCGTTGATACTGTAATTTGGCTTTTCCAACAATGTTCGATTGCATTTTCGAAGCTGGTGCATTCGCTACCACCAACTTATAGAATCGGGTGCGGGCAGTTTTGGGCAAACTCCATTATCAAATTAGTGGAATACCATTAGGAGTTTGCCAGTAACTCGAATTGATTTGCTCCAGCATAATTGCTTGAAATTTCAATTCTTAACCCTGTCCAAAAAAACATTGAGTTAAATATCATGAATAACGGAATCACGTCGCTTTATCGGGCGATAAGATCGGTGTTTCCGAGAGCGGCTCGCGATTCTTGCTTGGACTATTTTATCTCGTGTCATCGCTCGCGTACATAATAATAATAATGGTGAACAATGTTCGGCGCGGTGAAATACTACGGAATAGAAATAACGCACACGCACGTACGTCGATGTTCTTCCGCTTGAATTAGCATCGACATTGTGTGTGACGAGAGAGCTCACATAATGTGTCGCGACTCTCCTATCGGCATCTTTTCCATAAAGCGAGTTCTGCTGTTGGTGTGTTCCGGGTGCTGAAGTTCAAGGGTGCACGCAGCAGCAGCCATTCGTCGGTGACAGAAAGATCTGTGCGTCACAGTGGCATTGCTCCATGTGTATCGTAACGTCATCGTAATGTGAGAAGGATGAAAATAAAAAATGGTCAGAAAAACAATATTTTCAAAGGTAAATGCTAGCAGAAAGAAGCTAGTGGCAATTATTTCGAATGGAATTAGAATTACGTCGTTGATGCGGTTATAAAATTGCTCCGCGTGGCTGCTCGACCATTTTTTCCTGCGAAAATCAATGGACGATGTAAACATCGAGACCCCAATTTGAACCGCAAGGAATTTCATCCGGTTCTGATATGAAATTCGTGAGAACTTGCCATAGAATTTCAACGAATTAATCAAATTAATGCTGACCGGAATTCATAAATTCCTTTTGTTTTACTAAACGATACCGCAATGCCCTCTGCGTGGAATTTAATTTTTGTATATTGATATATCAGATACGAAGGAATGAAATTTTCCTCGTGATACGAGAATGCAGTGGTTCTCGCACACAGTGGCTCAAACTCACACTCCTCATACATTCGAGAACCGTTTCACAAGCTGTGCCCACTCCTTGTTTTCCACTTTCTCGAGCTTATCAAACAGCGTGCGCGGTTCTCGCACGACGTTTTACTCTCCAACATGCCTACCCACAACCTACACACACGATTCTCTCTCCATACGTCGACGACCTCGCACATATACACATGTTTAATCCTATAACTCTCGTCATTGACGATTGCGCCTCGTGAATAATTAATATACGTGGAATTTTTTTGCTCGCCCCAACTCGACGTCTCTCTCTCTCTCTCATTTTTTGCACTTTTTATTCTTTACCAACTGTCATTCACTGCCCAATGAAAAAAGTCGCATGATCGAACTTTTGAACGCAGTTATGATTTTCATACACGTTGCGAGAATATGAGGAAATTGATTAGCGATTAATTAGAAAGCGTGGCAGTAATTTTCGTCGGAAATTTATCAAATTCATTTGTTTGACTGTTTTTAACAGCGAACGCTGAAATTTTCATACTCGCTACCACGTTCTGAATAATGTGCCCACTGGAAGAAAAAAAATTTGATGGAAAACATCGATATTTCGTTGGATACGTTCGATCGAACATTTTTTTCAAAAAATCACAAAAATTTTGTCATTGCAGCGCGAAATATCGAAGGAGGCTTCTTCCGAAAGTCAATTTTTGTCATGCCAATCGTAAATTTTGCTAACGGTTTCGTTATAGATGAAAAATATTGTCAAAATGAAGAAAATTTTGAAATTATCAAAAAATATTTAGTTCGACGTATTCAACAAAAAATTGACGTTTTTTCACAAAATTTCGTTTCCAGTGCCGAAAAAATGATTCTTTTCCCTCGAATTTGATGTTGGGGAATTTTTGTTGTGTCATTTGCTGGACCCAACGAAAGGGAAATCGATTTACATAAATCCATCAATTATACGTCACGAAAAAACTCGTTATTCGCAAAAACACTTATCTATATTTTGCTGCATATGCCACATCGAGAAACTATTACGTGCTGTGCAGTCTCTGCGTCGAGAGAATGAGACAGTCCAGGAACAAAACATTCGCGAGTTGGTGATATTGTGCAACTGTAATATGTTCCTCGAGGCAACGGAAGTGACACGCGTCACGACAATGGAGAAGGCTAATCCTGCTGTATAATCACAGATACGCGCGTACAGAACAGTAGAATAGCGTGCAGTGCATTATACGGTGACGAGGAGATTGAAAAAGACTGAAATAACGAAAGGAATACGCAGCCTCGTTACGTCGCTTCTCTTTCTCATTTCTCCTCCGATTTTAGCGGTGAAATGTTCGTCTCAGCTGGTTAGTTTGTCGTATCATTGATCCGTGCACATGATTCCTGGCCAATTCGTAAATTTCTGCGCTTTCAGAATATTGCAACAATAATGATCGAATATTATTATTAATAATAATAATAATTATTATTATTGAATAATAAATTAAATTTATAAATTGTATGAAAAAACAATAAAAAAATTATCAAATTGAATTTAATAAATAAAAAAATAACGGAAAAAAAATTTATAAAATAAAATTGGAAAAATTATTAAAAAAAAAAAGTTTGTCACTTTTGATTGTTCGACCGTTTCGATCGTTATATTGTCGTCGATCTCGGTGAACCGCGAACATTACAAACGAGTGTCCTTGACGTAATGCAAGCCACATAGAGGAGAGCGAGCGAAACGTGTGACGAGGATCGTATAATAGTGTATAAAGGACGGGGAAAGGTGGTTGGTTAAGTTTAACGAGGGATATCGAGTTCGCGAGGGTGGCTTCGACCGTTCTGTTGAATGGACCGGTTGGTGCGGTATCGAGGGTTCGTAAACGGTGGACACTTGGATACAGTGCCGATTCGAGGGGTCGGCAATAGAGAGTGAACCATGCGAGGCTTCACCAGAGTCTTCGTATATATCGAGACGAACAAAAGTCTCAGGAACGTCAAATATATGTTGTTGCGATCTGCTCACGAAAACAGAGAGAAAAGTGAGTGACTAGATAGTCGGAGAGCAATCAAGCAGATTGGAATCTGATTGATTCGATCGTTGCGATTTCCTAGAGTCAGCAAATCTTTTTAGGAAGGTTATGACATTTTTTCGGACACGGAAAAGAATTCACGAGCGTCGCGAAATCGAGACAAACGCGAATCGATTTAATTCGACGATAAAAAAACGATTAATCTCTCAATTTTTAGATTCTACGAAATTATCGATGCAAGTCATTTGGCATTGATAGTTTTTGCTCGCTGCCAGCTGCTTCTCGGTTCATTCATTTCATTAATTAATATAAATTATGCATAATTATAAAATTGCAAAATTTCTATCTCCACGTTTCTTGGTCTGAAAATATTTGCATACTGAGTGAAGACACTGGCTTATTTTTTATCTACTGTTTCTTGATGTGAGCTGTACATAGCTATATCGAAGTATGTTGTGGGCATGTTTCATCACGTGATCGCTGCGTGGCTCTCGTCGAAGACCGAATTTGTTATTATAATCATTTTTCATTTGCATGTCAAGGGAAGTACGCCTGGAAGTTTGAGAGAGCGAAACAACTTTCTGGATATCGATAGACGCACTTCCCTGTCGCTTCAACCTCGTCATGGAACTTACCATTTTCAAGTTTTTAGATCCATCCTTTGCTCGCGCATACTCAAATCTTTCTTCTACGTCATCATCTTTTTTCTCATGACTAGACTACCAGTATTTTCATAAGAATAAATTATACCAGCGAATAAAAATAGCATATGATAAAGTGTTGAAGTTTGCATCGTTGGAATGCAACGAAATTCTCTTTTTTCTTTATCTAGACAATAAAACGATCTCTCTGGCGACCCAAAAATTAAATCGACACGAAAAATTGCCATGACTTTCAAAATTCAATAAGAAAATTCATAGAAAAAATATTTTTCGTTGAATCTCAACGTTGCAAACTTCATAATCATGTGATGAAAATTGAGTAAAAAGTTTTATTTCCTCAAACTGGAGAACTTGAACGTACGAGCGAAAAAAAATATCGTCAAATTATCAATGAACGTGGGCTGTTATCAGTCAAATTCTCATTCACCTGACGTTCAGGATCAAGTGGCAAAAAAATATTTATCCAGTTGTGCTGAGTTGGTCGCGCTGATCGCGAGCGTTAAGCAACGAGTCTCGCAGCGCTCTCGTGATACGACTATATCATGGTATCGGTATATGATCGCCCGATGGATCAGACGCATCTGATTAACCCCGAGCAAGCTTTCGATACGCACTGTCGGTGCTAAATCGTGTGATCCTCGCTTTGTCGTCGCTTCGCCATATGTTCTCTGTTCCTTCTCGACGTTTTGGTTTTCTCCATCTCTTCTCTCTCTCTCTCTCTCTCTCTCTCCCTCCCTCTCTTTTGTTCTTCTGTCACACTTCACAATTCAGCAACTCTTTGGATCGAGCTTGATAAACGGGCTCGTATGATTCGCACATGACATTGACGAACAATAATAAAACGGCAGCAAAGAGCTCCGAGGAAATAGTTTCCAGGACTCACGACCTCCTCGTGTTGAGTGAATTTTCGACGCTCCGAGAGCCGCTCCGATTCTCATCGTGTTTTCTTCTCGCGTTTCCCCCTTCAGTGCCGGATCCGCCATGGATTCGTACTACTTGTTGTCGCACAGAATTTCAGGGTTTCCTGAGGCCTTCGCGTCATAGCAATTTTCCGAATGACAATAATGACATCGCGAAAAAACGACGAGATACGCGTCGAACCATCTCGATCGACGTCGCTACGTTGGAAATTTGATTTCTCATGCATTCTCAACGATTTATCAAGTTCGAAATGCTCACAAGCTCGCTGCGCCGTGCCGCCATTATTTTCGAGATTCCGCACATGTTGAGCCAGCAGCATACACAGTAAGCGAACCCGAAGTTTGCGGTGGTGTGTGTGCATTTCTACTCTCTGAAAATAGTGCACTGATTCAGAATCTCGGCTTCTCGGAAAGCCGTTCAGCCGTGAGATATACAAAACGAACATTTCGCGACAACGTCATCGGTTCATCGAACTCTCAAGAGTCTGGATCGGGCTGCGCCGGTAAAGAGAAATAAAACGTGGAGGTTGCGTTTGAGTAACAGGGATTTTTCGACCCTCGGGGGTGAAAGATTTCAGCGAGAGGCACCATCAGCGGACTGAGAAAAAACATTTTTTTGGCTAACGTCGATATTTTGTTCGATATGTTCGACTTGACGTTATTTTTTTTCCAATAATCCCAAAAATTGTGTCATTGCCGCAAGAAATATTCTACAAATTCCTTTTGGAAACAGATTTTTGTCATTAAAATCGTGAATTTCGGAAAAAAAAAAAAAAAATTCTCGGAAAAGATCGATGTTTTGTTAGATACGTTCGCCTAAACGTTTTTTTTTTTATAATCCCAAAAATGGTGTCAGTGCCGCAAGAAATATTCTGGAAATTCCTTTTGAAAGCAGATTTTCTGTCATTCCAATCGTGAATTTCGCTGACAGTTTCGTTGAAACCCAAATATACTGGCAAAAGAACAAAAATTTGAAAATAATCTAAAAAATATTTAGTTTATCGTGTTCAACGAAAATTCGACGAATTAAAAAAAAAATATTATTTCCAGTGCGATGTTTCGAATATTCTTGCGGACTTTGTTTGTTTTATTTTTTTTTCAACGATCCATAACACGTCGTAGTGAGAAATAATAGTTGACTGGCGAAAATTAGTCCCATAAAGTTGTCTTTGTCACTGGCAATGATGCGGATAATTAGGCTGTACTTTGATCGAGGAGTTTTTATTGTGCCAGGGGGCCGGGGTTTGGCGACGCTGTGTGCTAGCTCGCGATCCTTTGAGAACATATGATTTTGCATAATGTATTGCTCGCTCATCGCGGTGCTAACGAATAGCTCCTTCAACGCGCTTCCAAGCTCTGGGAGATTAATGTTACGAGACAAATAACGCGTGTACGTTGGAGCGCACACAGACAGGTTTGAATTAAAGTTTGTGGTATGGGTATGGCTGGTAGTGCAAGTTCGCAAGAGTAGCAGCCGCCAAGCTCACCGGACGCGTCGTACTATATCGCGATTTGGCGAAGCGAGAGAGAGAGAGAGAGAGAGAGAGAAGGGAAAGAGAAGGAGAGAGAGGATGGAGCAAGTGCATAAGCTCACGTACCGCGGCCAGTCGCTTAATTTAGCGGCTATTCGTTTGTCGAGATTTATACGGCCCGCCGAGAGTGATGCGAGACGGGTATAGTCAGATGGAGCAAAGAGGAGGGGGGAGGGAGGAGGTGGGATCCATCGGAGAAGAAAAATATATATGTATACGGTGCAGGCTGAAGCGACTGCGCAAAACAGCCGGCGACGACAACCGTGTCCGCAAGCCGATAACCCTGCTAGTGAATTCCCGAATGTGTCTACGCACTCGGGGCTCCCCAATCGTTCGTACACTTAGCGGAAAAAGAAAAAAAAAAGAAAAAAATCAAAAAATGCCCCCACGTATCGACAACCGCGGTGAGCAATTGCCTGCCTAATTAGAAAAAATATTCGGGTGTCACGGGATGACGCCGCGTCAAAGCCAACGACAAACAACATCCATCTACGCGGACTTAGCCCTTCAAAGAGCATTACTTTCTCTAATAATACACGCATTCCAACCACACGTAAGAATCGCCAAATCAACGGTAAACAAAAACTACCGCCAATTACACTTTGCACCTTGTCGGCTTTTTACCCACGAGGAAAACTCTCGACGACATTCTACTGCCTCATAAGGCAGCTTGTAACAACGAGACATATTCTCATGCAAGGTTACCATTCTTACTCGGTACATCTAAAGATCCAAGCCACGGGGTCTCAAGATCAGTTTTTTTTTTAATTATTTTTCTTGACCATAACTTCCTCGTTCACGGGAGCGTGCGATGTTTCGGAGTTTCTGTACACTGGAGGAAAAATTTTGTTGGAAAAGATCGATATTTTGTTCGATATGTTCGACTGAACATTTTTTTTTTTTGGAGTAACCCCAAAAATTTTGCCATTGCAGCAAGAAAGTCCCCTTGGAACCACATTTATGTGGTTCCAATCGTAAATTTTGCTGACTATTCCGCTAGAAACTGAAAACACTCCCAGAATCACGAAAATGTCGTGAAAAACAAAAAACTAACTTAGTTCACCGTGCCCAACAAAATATTGAATGCAGAACGTAATTGCAATGATAAAACGATCAATTTTCGCTACTCAAAAAGTATACCAGCTCGAAAATTTTTTGAATGATTTCAAAAAAGAAACAAAACATCAATGAAAATAAATATTTTTCGTTGGATTTCAACGTTGCGAACTTCAGCTTCATTTTTTCATGACGTTCAAGCTTGCATCGTTGGAATGCAACGAAATTCTATTGATTCTGTGGCGATGTTTAATATTCAATGATAAAAAATAATTGAGTTATTAATTGAATGATTTAAAAAATAAAACAAATAATCGATAAAAATAAATCTTTTCCATTGGATTTCAACGTTGGGAACTTCAACTTCATTGAAATTTAATCAGTCAGGATCAGACTTTTGGTCGCGATACCAAACACTGGTCCCATATTCAAAGTCTGAAAATGTCTGACAATCTGTTGGCTTATCGCAACGTCATTTCTTTTGTCAATTGGCTGGACTTTGCAGTCTAAAAATAGAGGATTGGATCGCATCGTTGTTAATGGTAAAAAAATCATTGTCTTTGTTTCAGCAGCAGAAATTCCTTAAGAGGACGGCCGAGGACCTTGAGCCAAGTGGCGGTGGTGGTGGGGACGGTGGTTTTGGTGAGCCGCCGGTAAAATTGCAGTGTACACAGTCGCAGCTGCAACATCAACAAGCGCCAACCGGTGGGAGCGGTGGTTCGCATCATGGGCATGGTCAGCATCCTTCGGGGAACGGAGCGAACAACGCTGGGCCGGGTTCGCAGGGTGGGGCTAACGGTAATAGTGGGAACGGTGGTAACGAGGGTCTTACGAAATTTTCGGTGGAGATAGTGCAGCAACTGGAGTTCACGACTTCTGCGGCGAACTCGCAAGCCCAGCAGATCTCGACGAACGTAACGGTGAAAGCGCTGACGAACGCGTCGGTAAAGAGCGATCATGTGAATTCGACATCGTCGCCAAAGTCGGGTCCGGACACGACGTCGTCGACGAACTCGTCGAGAGCTCAATCGGGTGGTCAAGGTGGCGGGGGCGGTGGTATCGGCTGCGTTGACATCGGTAATCTCGTGGAGTGTAAACAAGAGCCGGACAACGAGTTCGTTGATTTGGAACAGTGCGCAGCTGCGTTGGCTAAAGATGCTGCGGCAAACGGTGCGGGATTCCCCGGTTTTCCGGACTTCGGGGATGACACCGGCGACGAAATAATCACTTCTGACGCCTTTAAGGATCTCCTCTCCGAAATATCAGGTTTTGATCCTGATCTCATAAAAGACTTTGACTTCGATGACAAAAGTGTGGAAACTCTTGGTGTCGGGGCTGCTGGTAATGTCGGTGGTGGTGGTGGTGGTAACGCGGATGGCTCCGTTGGTGGCAATGGAACAAGCGGGAACAGTGCTCCCGGCAGTGGTAACATGACGAACAATGGTCAGATTAAGATCGAGGACGATAAAGACTCGGTGCATCAACACACCAACAACGGAACAGCCAATGGCATCGGCGGAGGTAATAACGGAGCGGGAATTGGCTCGAATTCGAGTCCCGGTGCTCTCGGCTCGTCACAATATTCGCCTGCTCGTTTGCCATATTCCGGACTCGATTTCAAATCGGAAATGAGTCCAGCCGCCCAAACTCTCAAACAAATGGCCGAACAGCATCAGCACAAGAGCCAACAGCTCGGACTCGGCGGCTTCAATCCCAATGCAGCTGCAGCTGCTGCAGCCGCAAGAGGCCCGACTGCCAGATCGCCTTACGCCGAATTCACACAATTCGGCAATACCAATGATTATCTCGGCAGCCCTGGCAGCAACGGCCCACCGGGAAATCAAAATCAAAACGCCTCCAATACCCCCTCTTATCATAACAAGAACAACGGCACATCCGCCGCTTTTCAACCACAACAATCCAACGACATGTTCTCTGGACAAAATCAATTCTCTGGCCTCGCCGATATGAAGAGGCCACAACAAGCCGGTGGAAAACCAAATATGCTCGGACCCACCGGCGCTTACAAACAACAGTACTCGCCTTACGGTAGTCCAGGCTCTATGCCCAATCATGGCAGCCCTGGATATCCATTGCCACCCAGAGGTTCCCAAGGGGGTGGACCCAGTCAGACTGGCTCGCAGGGACCCTTCACCAGTTCGACGCCACCCAGACCACCCTCGGGACCAGGCACATCTACTCTACAAATTAATCAGGCGCAGCAGCTTCACATCAGCAATCCGGGACATCAAATCCAGGTAAGAATTCGCTTTATATTTACTGTTCCAAAATTATCAAATAATTACACGCAAATATCGAAATATCCGCAAAAATCGAATTTTACGATTTGGCGATTTTTTTTAATCAAACTTTTAGAGATTACGATCGCAGCGGAAAATTATTTCGCGCAAATATTCAAACCTTTATCAAATCAAATCAAAATCAAACTTTTATCAATCGTGAAAAAAATCAGCAAAAAAAAAAAGAAAAAAAAACGCAAATATCGAAAGATCGGCAAAAATCGAATTATGAGATTCGAAGGATTTTCAAAATCAAAGTTTTAGCAATTGCCAAAGAAATCAACAACGGAAAAGAATTTTGCGCAAATATTCAAATATCGGGAAAAATCGAAATGTGAAATTTATGGATTTTTTAAAATGAATAATAATTTTGAAAAATTAAAATAAAGGTTTAGCGACGGCGAAAAAAATCAGCAACGGAAAATTATTTCGCGTAAATGTACCAATATGGGCAAAAATCTAATCTCAAAATTGGAAGATTTAAAAAAATCAAAGTTTTAGCAATTGCGAAAAAAATCAGGAGCGGAAAATTGGTTTAATTAATAAAATAGGCAAGGGTGGAAATTTGCCATTTCGAATAACTCGCCCCATTACGTTTCCCTTCTGGTCAATTGAATTATAAGAAAAGATAGTTGGATCGGAGCGAAGATGGAATTTCATCAGAGAGTGCGAATTGATATTGGGAGATGAAAAGGGATGAGGGTAAATTTGGACCGTTCGCACACTCTCCGATTCGTAGTGACTCTTTCTCGCTCGCTAGCGTGCCGAACGTGATATCTGTTGCGTTTCGACGACGCGTCTATTTTTGTTGGGGGCGCGAGCTCCGCGGTCGTACCAGAGGCGCGCCATTTCTCTCTCTCTCTCTCTCTCTCTCTCTCTCTTTTTATCATCCGTCGCAGGGAAGCGCCGCTCGTTCGACGCAACAAGTAGTTTTCTCCTCTTTCCCCTCATCATTCGCGATCTTTGCTCTTTATCCCTCTCTCTCTCCCTCTCGCTGGTTCTCCCTGTTGCTCTCTTTGTCTCGAGCCATTTCCACAACCCCTCGGCCCATCATCCCTATCCCTCCCTCCTCTCATCGAGCGCGCCCTTCCACGCAGAACCGCCCCCACTTTCCACTTATCCTTATCGACGTATATATCTATATCGTGGTACGTTCTCGCGCGTAGAGAGGAAAACATCGATGAAAGAGCGAGACCTCGAATTCACCCCGGCGCTTCGCGACAGCGAGCACCCGCTCAACGTCGACGTCGCGACGCCAACGTCTGCTCGATTTAACCGCGTTCTCACTGCAGATCGCGGCCAACACTGCAGCCGCGCTTCTCGCCGCCCAACACAGCCCCGTCAATACATCGCGGCGGCGCGTCAACCCATAAAATAGACGCTTCGGAAAGCCGCCGTGTCAAAAGCTCGCACGCTTTATGGAATGGAATTGTTGATCCTCGATTATTCATTCAATTTCATCCATTAATCGCCGCGATCTATAAATCGCGCTAAAACTCTCGGACGAAAAAAAATTGTGGGTCGACGGTTTGTCTATTTTTTGTTATTTACCGGATATTTTTTTGATGAAATCTTCGGAGCGCACAAAATGAGGAAATAAATTGAAAAATAGTGGGACTTTAGCATTCGAGGGTGCGCGGGGCCTTGTTGAATTTATTTTCCGCGTGGTTAGTTTTCCTGAAGGACTCGCGTGACACTGCGTCGAGATGAGACGACGCGCATTGGTCGGGTCTCGAAGTCGAGAATAAGAAAATCGAACATTCAACCCGAACGAATCTGTTGCTTGGGTCGGTCTTTTCGAAGTGCATTGCATTTGAGCCGAGTTCTCGAGCGTCGACAGATCGTATCTGTTTGTGGTCCCGCTGTCGGGCTCTCGCAATGCCATTGGTAAAACGCCCGCGCCCGTCTTTCTGAAGCTCACGAGATGGAGGACGCGCTGCGTCTAGCGCGTACCGCGTACGTCTCACCGGCCCTCGTAAATCACCGCCAGCTCATTTGCATTTCAATGCGCGTGCGAGAGCGCAACGCTCAATCTCTTTTGGGCTCGCGCACACACCACACTCTCCTTTTCTTTTTTTTTCGTTTCATTTTCTCTCTCCTCGTCGCGTCTCCATTTCGATACTCATTCTTTCCTCTCATCATTATTTTTTTTTTTCGCACGCGTCATAAGGTAAGCACGATGCATTTTCGAGGAACCTTAATCCCGGCGAGACTCTCGCGCTCCAATCCCAACCGGATGACGCTATCATTTTTCTTATTATTGTCGTTATGGATGCTTTGTCAATTCGTTCAAGATGGAAATGAACTTTACGGTCAACATCGTCGCCAAAGTGTGTTACGACCTCCAACACGTTGTTGTATATAATAGATATTTCATGGCGTCTTTATCACCGCAGACAGGAAGTGCCCGAAATGTTGGCTGGCTCACGAAAACGCCTTTTTCGACCACAAGATTATTATCGCCTGGTCTTACGTACACACTCACGCACGTGTGCCTTTTCGATTTCGTTTTTATTTCTCCTGTCCGATTTTTCGGCTCTTTTTAAACCGCATATGCTTATACTCACACTGAGAAGAAAGTTTTGTTCGAAAAGATCGATATTTTGTTGAATGCGTTCGAATAAATGTTTTTTTAAAAAATCACAAAAACAAATTTTTTTCAGCAACAAATATTGAAGAAAGTTTTCTCGAAAATAAATGTTTGTCATCCCAATCGTTTATTTTGCCGACCGTGTCGTTATAAATGGAAAATATCGTAAAAATAACGAAAGAGCCCGAAGTTTGCATCGACGCAATGCCCAGAAATTAAAAAACAATAAACAAAAATGATTCGTCACTCTTATATTTTACGAATCCATTCGTGAGGTGCAGAAAGCAACTTAAGAACAAAAAAATGGAAAAAAATAATGACGAATCATTTTTTCGTTTCGTGGCATTGCGTCGATGCAAACTTCAGGCTCATAATTTTTCGAATCATCGAAAAATATTCAGTTCATCGTACTCAACGAAATATCCACGGTTTTTGACAACATTTTTTTTTCAGTGCACATCCTATACCTTAAGCTCTATCGCTCTGGTCGTATCACGTCGTACCACCAAATCCTGTTTTCCTGCATATTTTTACATTAAGACGTTTGTAATTCTACGTGGATGTATTTCAACGGAGATATATATCGACTCGTATGTATATGGCAGTAGGAACGACCAGGCGGGCCGCTCTCAGATGCAAATGTCTTCTGATTACCCAACGACGATCAACGGACAGCTCTTTGTATTTACGATTTTATGTAAATTAACTTCCGCACCCTGGCCCTCCTCGCGACCGCTCCTTTTGTACAGGAAGTCCCCGATGACGACGACGACGACTACGACACTGCGACGACGTTGAAGCGAAGAAACCTTTGCATCCTCGATTCCTTCTGTCTCCTGCTCCCGCTCTCTGACCGTTCAGGGGGTTAAGATTTTTTCATTCCTTTTAATTGAAATCCGTTTTCATTGCGCTAATGGAGTCCTGGCGGAGGATAAACAGAGCAAGAAAACGGAAAATGCTAATGCAATTACGTTTTTCGAGCCGAATATTCTTTACTCGGGAATATTAACATTTTAATCGTAGACCATTTCTACGAAATTTCTTGAAAAGGGTCGCACCCGACACGTCACATTCCGGGAGTCATTATTAACCCGAAAATTTTATTTTCGGGTTAATAATGACTAAAAATGATAAAAACACGGTGAACTAAATATTTTTTTATAATTTCAAAATTTTCGTTATTTTGACAACATTTATCATTTTTAATAAAACTGTCAGCAAAGTTTACGATAGGCATGACAAAAATTTACTTTCCGAAGAAACTTTCTTCAATATTTCGCGCTGCAATGACGAAAGTTTTGTGATTTTCCAGGAAAGAACGTTTAGTCGAACGTGTCCAATAAAATATCCATTTTTTCCAACAAAATGTTCTTTTATATCTCGCGTTCAATAAAAATTTACGTACTTCGTGTACACATTTTTTTCATGTGGTCTTAAATTCGTCCCCCTCTCGAATCTCCTTGAGAAACTCGAGGATTTTGTTGAATAAAAATGATTCTTCACTTATTTAAAAGCAAAAACTCGGAGAATATTCGAGAAAATTATATTCCACGATTTTACCTGGTGCATCGTCGCGATCACTCGCTGTCTTCCATTTGAAAAGTCAGTGTGTTCTCTGAATAAATATACGATATGATATTTCTCGTCCATACATTCGGCCAGAAAATCTTGGAGCTTCCCTTTTCAAAGGTAACGAGATATTTGAGCAGATACGCGAGATCTGCTGAAGAAACGCAGTTATGCTTTTGCTTCCCTTGTCCATTTTTTGATAACCTCGAGACTAACCTATGTAAATCAGAGCACACGAGTCTTAATTGATGAAATATTCAAATCATCATCGAACACAACACAGCCTAGTCTCTCTCTCTCTCTCTCTCTGCCGAGACGGTTCCCAGGCTTTTGTAGCAGAAGGAAAAATATAAGTCGATTCCTCGAGGGACGGAAATTCTAATGATAATCGAGAAACGGATTCTCCGGCTTTTGGTCTCCACGACGATATTCATGAACGCTGTACACAATCGTTATATTATACAAATAATAGACTTTGGACTCTCGAGACGACTTGTGACAGTTTTGTTTGAAGGTATCCAGAGATCTCATGCGCATCGGCCACCATCGTCGATAATCTTCGCTCTCAAAAGGTTCCATTCCAATCCACAGTAGATTAATGATTTGAATTATCACGTCATCGGTCACTGAAAGGAAATTTTGGTTGAAAAAATCACAAAAATTTAGTCATTGTAGCGCGAAATATCGAAGAAAGTAAATTTTTGTCATCCCAATCGTTAAATTTGTTGACAGTTTCGTTAGAAATGAAAAATATTGTCAAAATAACGAAAATTTTTTAATTATCAAAAAATATTTAGTTCCCCATTCTCACGAAAACATCGACGTTTTTTGACAAAATTTCATTTTCAGTAATAGAATAGGCTCGCCCGGGTTTTCAGGGGCAAAAGAGAGCCAGAGAGAGGAGAAATTTTGAAAATACAAAAATGTCCCGAGAAATTTCGATTTTTGTCGAATATTGATAATTTTTATTGTCGTTTTTTGTGATGTAATTTAATTTAGACATCATTGGACTGTGGGGCCGTGAATATTTTGGTAACGGCGTTAAAAATGCGTGTACCCAGGCTTGATTGTAGTGAAATCGAAACGCCAGATCCTGACAAATGCGGAGAAGCAATTGATGAAGCTGAAAAGTTGTATCGTTTATACGAAAAATCGTGTTATTGTAGTGAAATCGTGAATGTCGGGCATAGCTGGGGAGGGGGGGGGGTCCATTCGCCCTAGTAGCGTGCACCTGAGGTTAATGACCTTGGTTGAATACCCGAGTGTAGCAAAACTATGATAATTGAACTTCCGGTCGTTTTATGAGACGACTCGGCTTTTTAATTTTTGTAAGCAAAAACGAAACCGTTACGTTTGTTGAAATTTCGTCATTTTGGTCACCGGAGCATATGACAAGACACTCGAGTCCTAAATTTCGAGGACAAACACATTTTTCCGCATAAACACTAAATCAAATCCTTGCTTTTTTTTTTATCAGCCGAATAAAACAAATTTTTTTGCAGCTCAATGAAAATCTATTTAAAATTTTTTTTCTTTCTATTTTGCTGTCGTGGTTTTTGCTAAAGAGCGTGTACGAAGGGTTAAAAGTAGTAAAACTTATCTTTGCTTACTCTGTGCAAACGTCGACAAGAGCAGTGATGCCATATCCATATATTACGACTGGAGAATCTAGCACGATGTCCGATCCGGATCACGCACGCTCTGCTGTATGCATTCATGCATACTTAGGAAGTTTGCTGTTAAGCAAAAGGTCGTAAGTGAGGAATTAAAATGCGTCAATTTTGATGCGAGCTGTGCCTTTTCTCTGGTAACTTGTACGTACACTCTCGAATATATATACAAATACTTGGAGACGAGCAAGGAGGAGACGTGTTCGTAATGCGCGTGTCGGTGTTCGTTTCGCATATCCGTCCGTTTGTCCATTCGCTCGTCCCTCTCGTAGACGCGCTCGCATTATGTATAAGCCACATTCCATAATGCTAACGTATATAACGCGCATGGAATCGATATCCATGTACTATAGTTTGTAACCCACATAGTCTCCTTTGCGAATGAGAGGAAATGTGTGGGGGAGACGGACCACGAGAACGTCGAGATTCCGCTTACAACTTCCGCGCCAATCAATTCGAAAATCTTTATTCTTATTTATTATTTTATTTATTCAGCAACTCCGTTCGTATTCGTGATGCAGGGCGATGGAAAAAACGTCGGCAATCGGTACCACAATTTCGACAAACTTATGAAAGAATATTGATCAACATGACCGATTGAGAAAACTCCAGCGACGAATGCTCAATTTAAAAAATCGATGAAATTCCCGAAATCATTAATCGGTCCATGTATTCAGGGAGTTCACATTTTATGAGACTAAAGTTCACAACGTTTATTGACTCCAACGAAAAATACGGTTTTCTATCCATTTTTTCTTCAATTTTAAAAATCATGACAATTTTCGGATCGATTTTCTTTTCGATCGTAAAAAAACATCGTTTTATTTTTTTGACTAAATATTGATTAAGTATCGTGACATCTGGTCGAGAAAAAACAGAATTTCGTTACATCCCAACGATGCAAACTTAAGCATAGTGCATTTTCTATATTTATAAAATTTTATGAAGTTAAATAAAACTTGCCCAATTTTCCGAATATGTTCTCGTACAAATTATTCAAGTGAGATTTATTCGATAAACGAAATTTTCCGATGAACAAATTACACGATTCTGTGCCGACGCGTGCACGGGATTTTTTATGGACGGAGAAACGTACGTTTGGAGAAACTTATGGTTTAAACAAACAAAAATACGAAAATTTATAGAAACATTGATTTTTTTATCGTGGTAAAATTTTTGTTGCGGTCTGAAGTTTAATTCAATCGATTAATTCGATTCTGAACGTCTAATTGTCGAGCGTGTGTCGCTGCGTATAATTCTCGAGGCAGCCGATACGAGTTTTTACTCGGGTTCTCCGCCAATCCGGTCGCCCTGCTAATTTTAGCTCGACCGTGACATCCCACCGGCGCTTTACTGTTCTCTTTCTTCCCCTTCTCAAGACGGAAAGACAGAAAGAGAGCCAGAGGGAGAGAATAGCGGTCGCGCGGGTGCACCCGCGCTTACGATTGTCTTTTCTCCCACTGCACAGGTGTTCGTCCGTTCGAGCATTCGCTATAACGCTGCACACGTTGCAACTTTGCAAGTTTCATCATAATTATTTGATTTTAAACATTTTATTCGCGAACGTTTGTTCCTTATCGATTTAGATGATTTTTTTTGCTGCTCGACTCTCGATCGGCACCTGTGACTCGGTGGTTATTGTTTTCGCCCAATTTAACAACTGACACGCCATTTTTCCAACTTGTGCCTCATCGTATTCGAGATATTCGAGAAACATCAATGAGTCCGTCGCGCTCGCTCGATTTTCCATTTCAGCAAACATTTCTTCCCTCCCAGGGACCAGATCCGTCTCTAGATGGTACCACAGTCATCGTGAAAGTAACGAGAAAGTCATCTACCATCAATGCACAGCTCCAATTACGAATTGGAGTGATACTCATTCCCCTGCGTGTGTGTATCACGTGTATAGAAAGATACATAATTATTGTGCATCTGTGAAATTGAACACAAACGCATTGAAGTAATACACAGCTCTCATGGACGATGGATTAGGACAAAAGACGTTTTTTCAATCACAACTTTCGAAGAAAGTTTCAAACTCGAAAAAAAGTGCAACGAGAACCGTTTCTTTGCGACATTGAACTCACGTTTGGTGCCCAAATACATTCCAACACGATGAAGCTGATCCGTCGACAGAAATTAATTTTCTCCGAAAAAAAAAACATTTGCGTTTTGAACGTTTCATTTTTGAAAATGAATCCATGGTGTTGAACTTTGCATCTTTGGAATGCATCGAAATTCTCTTATTTCTTCAACTGAGCTCACAATTATTATTCAATATTTGATCCGGACAAAAAAACGTTGCTCTCTGGCGACCCAAAAATTCAATCTCCACGAAAGATTGCCATGATTTTCAAAATTCAATGAATAAAAAATAGAAAAAATATTTTCCATTGAATCTCAACGTTGCGAATGTCAGAATCATATTATTTTTCTACTCCAATTGAATTAACAACGAAAAATCAAACGGAGATGACTCTCGATGGAATGTCGAATCCGTGTGGTATGTTTTTTTCCCACTTGCACGATGGGAAATGGAGTTTTCTAATGTTCGGATCCTCTTATTCTGGTTTCACGAAGGAGCGAGCTTTTTATTTTGGTTTCAAGAGTCAAGTCGATCAGATGCTTTTCTCATTCGAAGTATATTTTGCTTCGCGTAATATTCACATTACATAGAAACTTTTAAAGATGATATGTATGTGCTACGAAGTTCTTATATTAGCTGTACTTTGAGTTCCTCCACATTCTCTTCGTGGAACTATCAATCCTTTCCTTCTGGAAGTCATAACTATATGTACTCGATCGAGTCGGATAAACAGAGTACGCGTATATTCGAAAATAGTAACTCTCTCGCGAACTGCGTCGTGTCTTATTCTTTCCTCGTCTCTCGGCCCCTTTCTCCTGTAATTCTGAAGCGTTCGTCAAGGCGAGCTATAACAGCACACTTCGATATTTTATTAGTCATATTACGGCTCGTCGAGAACGCGCCTTATTTCTTGCTCAGAGAGCAACGTTTCTCCTCTCTCATGTGGACAACTTTTGCAACCATCTCTCTTGCGTGTATTCATACGTTTCGTATACATGTATCGCGTATATATAAAGATGCCAGGTTGTGTGTGGGCATGTGTGTGAACGTATGTGCTCATTCACGCACACACACACACACGCATATTTACGCGTGCGAAGCAGAAATCTTGACTGCGGATATTTCTTCCGTCACGTTCGTTCCACGAACCTTCTCTCGCGCCTTTCTCATCTCTCGCCTCACCCTCCGACATATATTTGTACGAGAATCTCGCGTGCTTTACATTTGCAAATAATCATTTTGCTGAATCTCATAAGCATCGCATAACCGAGATACTACCGACCCATACAGTGCCTGGCTAATCGAGTGGATGCTGTAAAAAATTCTTTGCGATACTCTCGAAAAAGTGGTACTAATGAATCTTAATGAGAAATATCAAGTTACTTGAATTATTTTCTTCTCATTGAGCTCAGGTAGAACGTTACTTCATTCATGTTGTTATTCTCCTTCAGAGATACGCGAGCTTTTTCAACCCTCTGCTGTGTAATCCCATATGATGAAGTTGGAATTAATTATAATTACTTCTCAAATTTATATTTCATGCTTGACGATGATTCTGAAGTTACCAACGTTGAGATTCGAGGAAAAATATTTTTTCTCTTCATTATTCATTGAATTTTAAAAATCGTGGCAATTTTTCGTGTCGATTGAATTTTTCGCTGGCCAGCGAGGATCATTTTTGTGTCTAGATCGAATATTGAATATTAATTATGGACTCGGATGCAGGAAAAAGAGAATTTCGTTGCATTCCAACGATGCAAACTTGGACGTCATCAATGGACGCTCTCTCTTAGGATTTAATAAGACACTGAAGTTCACAACGTTGGAGTCTAATGAAAATACGTTTTTCCATTAATTATTCGTTCACTTTCAAAAACCATGACAATTTTTGTACCAACTTTGTCTTTAGAGCCCAAAAAAAGTTCGATTCATTGTCCTGACTATAAATATTTAATCAGAACCTTGAGATTTGTCCCAGGAAAAAGAGAATCTCGTTGCATTCCAACGATGAATTTATTCTACCGATGCGAACCCTAAAACGCGTCACAGTCGATCTTCTCCATTTTTTCAGAGCACAAAGACCGTCAATATTTCTTCAGGCTTTACGCTGACTTCTCATTACATAATTCCAGTCTCCAAACCGATTTCTGTAGCTCGAATTTTCAACTCGGCTCGTCCGATCGCAATGAAAAAGTTCGAGCTTTCTTGTCCCATCGTTCCACTTGCGCGCTCGAAGTTCCATATATTTCGACGATTATTACGTTGCCTCTAAAAAACTTGACTACCGAATGAAAATTTCCTCATAATCCTCATGCTCATAATTAAGGATATCGAGAGTATTATTTCTAGAGTACGATTACTTCAATGCGACTTGGGCACAATGACGCTTGCGCTCTCTGGTGTGCATGCCATTCTCCGGCGAGCAGATTAAAGCGAGGGAGGCAACCAAAGCGCGATACTCTTCGGAGATATTTAACGTTAAGGCAGTTTATAGCGTTGAGGAGCGCGCATTGCAAAACCTTCCAGCGACATCAGCATCGTGCATTCTCTGCTGCATCCATATACGCGGGCATATACATATGTACAAATAAGTATATGCTGTACACACATATTTATAAACAACGGTGTATACACAGATATAGGAATAGTCATATATACAATTCGTTTGCCGCGGCGTTGAGCATGTACGCTATCGCATTTCGAGCTCCTGCGAAATGAGGCTCGTGTGTGTCCTCACACCATAGCAGAGAGCACTCGCGCGCATCTCTCTAACAAAAACAGACTCCATGCTGATCCAGTGGCATCTGCGCGTTGCATGCTAACCGAGAGGCCTTAAATAACGCTTGTATTATAATCGAGAGAGTTATAAATGCGTTGAAACAGCCCACGCCACTTTGCCTACATTTTCCACATCGCACACACACACACGTCAATATTTTCAATGCTCGCTCACAAACCACGTGTCTGTATGACATAGATATGCTTGACGATACGCGCGGCTATTCAGTGCATTTCTTCGCGCCAATTGCTCGCGCGATGTCTCCGGAGCTCGTGTCACAATGTTTTTTTTCTTTCGGCTCCTTCGACATCGAAATCTCATCATCCCTGGGGCCTTATTTTTGTGTACATTAATCATTTCCGTCGCCGCGTACGATCCTCGACGAATTTTCACCGAGTTTTCCTCATACGATCCGCTCGAATGAACTAATTTTATGATGCTGAAGTTCGCAACGTTGGCACGCAGCGAAATATATTTACTTTTATCGATCATTTGATCAAGTTTCAAAATAATCCTCATTTTTCGAGCCGATATATTTTTTTGGGCATAAAAATCAATCGATTTATCTTGAAAATTAAATTCTTAACATAAACAATGAGCTTTGGCAAAGAAAAGAAACGGATTTCGTTGCATTTCAACGTTGCAAACGCCAATATCATATTTTTTCTGTAGCGAGGCTTAATATTTAAATGCAGAATGTAATTGCGATGATAAACGATCGATTTTCGCCACCCAAAAAGTGTAATAGCTCGAAAAATTTGAATGATTTTGAAAAATTGCACAAAACATCAATGAAAAAAAAAAATTTTCGTTGAATTCCAACGTTGCGAGCGGACGCACGGATTTTATTGAAATTTGTGAGGAACTTTGCCCCCGTGAAACTTTTCCTCATCCCGCAAGAAGCGTCAAGGAATTTTCCAAAGTTTCGTGTTGCACGGCGAACGCGGCTTTAGAATCGGTAAAGCGTATACATACATAAACCAAAGACGAATGAGTTTTAGTTGGCGATTGCTGATATTCCACGAGATACACACTGTTTCAAGCGCTTCTCGAATTTGAATTATTCACACGTTTTTTCCAACCTGACAGCCTGCGACGAATTCAACGTCAATAAAGTGTGTTCGACTCTTTTTCTCTCTGACAAAGGATATTTCAAAATTCAATTTCAATTGAAGTCTTGGCGACCACTTAACAGATTTAAAACTGTATTACATTTCGTGTCCTCCCCGCAGTTGGTTGCGATGAGTTTACGTGCGGATAAGACTAGGAGATAAACATTTTCAGGTCACCGGAAGTCGTCGGTGTATAAGAACAAGCCTATCAACTAAGGCCTTCACTTTTTCTACATTATATCTATGTATATAAATACATATACGTTTTCCACTGGTTTTACGTCGTACAGAGAGGACGAGAGGGAGAGAGAGATATTGAGCGCGTGGAAAGAAAGACCATAACGAAGTACCGCTCCACTTATTATTTCTGGCTTTTTTTTCCTCGCGACGATTTCATTATGAATTTGTAGATTTTATTACTGCCCGGTCCAGTGGCGTTGGAGTCAAAAATATGGCCAACTTGTTTACTATTTATGTCTCCGATGGCATCAAATTCTTTTAATTCGTTCCTTTGGTCAAAGCGCTGCGGGCTCTCGTGATAGCCATTTCCGTTCCCATTGAGAATCGGGGATTCTACTAATGCATACAAAAGAGCCAGTTTTAACGACGCTTTACGAGCTAATCATTATTTTTTTCCTCCTACGAGACTCGTAGATTGTTTTCTCTCTCTTGTTCGAAGTTTTTGTTCATTTTTCCCGAAGAAATAGAGACACATTATTGTTTTGTTCATCGCGTTGGGCATCGCGAGTCTCTCGACAGCCCAAACGAGCCAGCAGCTCATTTTTTTCGTCCAACGTAGTAGAGAATTACGTTGCATCTCGATTACCTGCGCAAACGAAACATAATACTCCAGTCTTCGCTACTTACGTCCTTACCGGGAGGCGAAAAAACGAGACGGACACGTCTACCACGAGGGCTTGGCAAAACGCTCTCGGGCATTGCAGCTAAAATTTATACGGGCGAACTATCTCTACTGCACCGCGGTTTATGCATCTCGTCAAAAACGAGAGGTGCGTACGTGTGTACCAGAACAAATTGATGATTTAAATTAAATTTTTTTTTTTTAAAACAAACAACCAGTCAGAGACCATGACAAGAAGAATCAAAACGTAGCAGCAGAGCTCGTCCCTCCAGGACAATCCAGCCATCGGCTGCATGGGTTGAAAAAACATTATCAATACGTAAATTTATAAAAACATTAATTTCTATGAGCCTGAAGTTTCCATCGACGGAATGCCACGAAATAAAAAAATGATTCTCCACTTTTTCACATTTTACGAATCCATTCGTGAGGTCCGAAAAAGGCGAGAGCCAAATTGAGGAAAACAGAGTCGAAAAAAAGTGACGAATTTTTTTTTTCCAATTAATTTTAATTTAACTAATGAATTTAGTTTAATTTTAATTATTTATTTTTTTTCCAATATTTGTTCATTGATTTCCTCATCGTGGTTTAATTTTTCCACAGACCACAGTTTAATTACGATCGATTAATTAGATTCTCAACGTCCAATTACATTTTCAAGTTCACCTTTCACAAGACACAATTTCTCAAAAATTGGCTACGTCATTATTTTCAGAATATGTTTTCGTACAAAGCGAGTTATAATTTAGTCCTCGTCCGGTTTCGTGTGATATTTTCCTTTCGCTGCTGACGCACTAGAGGAAATTTGTGTCTCGTTGGAAAGAGATAGAGAAATGGAAGTCGTAAGCAACTTGACAGCTGATATAATGTCTCGTTATACTCGTGAAATAATTCCTGCTCAAGCGAATAGCCATAATGTGTTCTGTAACATGGCGCTATATATTCGTGATTTAAATAAATAATCTAACACCCACGATTACATTGTTGACAAGGATAATTAAGAGTGACTTTCGGTGGTGAACGTCGCGATGCTCTCGCGTTGATATCGTAAATGTTTTTTTTTTTTACTTCTACGTTGTTAAGAATCGTATAATAAGTTTCCCCAAGTTCTTGCATACGCGATGATCTTCTTTGGCCTTATCCGCCCGTAGAGCTCGGTTCGAGCGTCCATCTCCTCGGAAAGAGCTCCGGTTGTGTCGTCACTTCATATTCATCGTCGTATGGACATGTGCATATGCAACGAACGACTCTTATGCATCGTAGCAACGTCAAACGCTCGCCGCAGCTCCGGAGACGTAATGAACTCGTGGACGTTTATGTTCCTTGCTAGAGCGAATGTATCCAAGTATAAAAATCTGGGGATTGCGTGTATATTTGCTCATTCGAGGTCCGCTCTGTTGGTTCATGTTTTTTCGTGGACGGTGACTATAAAAATAATTCGCGACATAATTGCAATGCCGATTCAGCCGTAAATTTTTTTTTTTTTTTCCCTCATGACGGTGACCGGAAGTTTATTTTGCTCTTCAAGGCTTCGGAAAAGTCAGCCGGTTCCCCGGTGGAGCTTAAACTTATTTTAATTCGATGAGTCGAAACGTGCGTTTGAAAAATTCCACTTCCGGACGTTCCGGGGTTACTGATGCTGGAAAATGCAACTGCAGTTTGTGACTGGGCTGGTTGAGCCGCGTTGTGAGATCGGAATAGCGAGAGAATATGAAGACTTTGCATCATGGAGATTAAGGAAGTTGTGAGGGGTGGATTAAACCCTAGAAAGCTTCGGATCGGTCTTGGAGTCTCATATCTGGCTTCTGTCTAGAGTTTACGAGGCCATATTCCTCTTAAAGTCTCGAAAGTTTCTTGCATCGAGATTATTGTTGCATATTTCCGATGAGAAAATGTGCTTTTGAGCGGGGAAACTCGATCATGGGATTGATTTGAATTTAATTCATTTTCTCGCGATGAATCGTCGCGTATAGCTCGTTCCAGCGTTGATCGATTCCTCGCAGGTCGCGCCTACACGACAAGGCGTTATAGTCTCACATCGTAGTGAGTGCTCCCGCATGGTTCTCCGGAACGGACTCTTGTGTCGAGCGTCTGAGAGATATGCGCATTGCTCGGGCGGCAGTAGAATAGCGAAAATGGAAAAGGAAATGAAGCGACAGAATGTAAACGTTCCCCCTGTTTCTTGCTGGTACGCACGGGGAAACGTTCTCTTTAGATTGTTCGGAGGGTCAAAAAAAGGGGACGAAGGTTCGATGATGTTGGGCTGTCTCGTTGTCGACAAGAGGCCAGTGCCTATCGTGTCTTATCCTGCGCGTGCAAAGCGTACCGCCCTTTTGCCATAGTCTGCTGGTGAGATCGATCGTGGCGGCGGCGGCGGCAGCGGCGGCAACGACGGTGGAGGCGAGACTCACTGCTCCTGTTCATCACTTATTTACGCCTTCATTACTGTAAACAATGCATCTCTCTCTTTCTCTCGGTTCCTCCGTCGCGCTTTCTCCTTCTTTCTCCTTCCCCTCTCTGGAGCTCTCTTTTATGCATGCTCTGAGTTTCAGGTTTCGCCTCTTTATTCAACCCTCTATATACATCTACTTTTCACAACGACAAGTAGGCGCCCAGACCATAGCCTTTTGCTTCGACTGCCGCTTGCTCTAATACATAACTCTCATAAACGCGTCTAGTTTAGCCAGGATAGCAACGAGAAAGACAGCAACATCGCTCCTGCTCTGTTTCCAAGTGATTTTCATCATTCTGAGGTCTGCAACGTTGATATTCAAGGAAAAATATTTTTTCTGTATTATTTATTGAATTTTTGGTGCATTTTAGTAGGTGGTTTCGAATCGGTATTTACTCATAATTTTCAGCCACTTTTCAATACCGGCTTCGGGAGAGATTCTCGTCATTCTGAAGTTTGCAACGTTGAGATTCAACGAAAAATATTTTTTCTATTAATTATTTATTAAATTTTGTAAATCTTGGCAATTTCTCGTGGAGATTGAGTTTTTTAGTCGCCAGAGAGGATCGCGTTTCAACACACCATGTGGTTTTCGCATTCGTACTTCCGTGGACATGTGCAATTTTCATTGCGTTACGAAATTTCTGTATCATTCTCAAGGGATAGCATACGATCCTTGGCCTTAAATTTCAATCGACAGCCACGCGACTGACTCGTAGCTGACGAAACTGAGACGGGCCTACGACATATACCGGCAGCGTCACATGTACACACGACAAAGCACCGTGCGGTACAGCCAAGGTGAAGCCTGTACATATATACGAGTGTATGAATACATAGATATATAAGAAGGTACGTAACGTTTTCAATTAAAACGCTGACATCGCCGCATTGCAGCATTCGTTGGCGTTATGTGCAACGTCTCCACATTCCCCGAGCTCGTTGCTAGCCCGAAAGAGAAAGAGAGAAACCTAGCGCGTACACCAATACGCTCTTTTTCCCTACCTCCGGACCTCTCTGTCAGTCTGTCTCGGTTGTACTTACTCGCTACTGCCCCTACGTGCATTACAGTACATCCCTATATCCTTTTTCCTTCTCCATTTACTACGCTTTGTCTCCTCGCACGCTTTCCCCTTACCGCCCATTCACTCATCCTCTCCTCTTGTTACTCCTATCCTTCTCCCTTTTCTCCCTTGTCTGCTGCGGTGCACTCCCTTAGACTGACATTGCATAAAACTATATACTCTTCTGTACCTCGTGTGCTGCGACGTCCCTTCGTTACTACCCCCTTGCTTGCTAACGACCAGTTTACGAAGACTGCACGCATATCACAGCCAAATCGATCGTTCCATCCACCGAGATCGGTCACTACGTTTTCAAATGAAATTTCGCCTCGAATCACAGATAAATCTCAATCAATCGCAGATCTCATACGTAAACCGTAGATTCGAATCGTCGGACCCCAAAAATAAGGATTCACTTCGCTTTTCGAGGATTCTAAAGTTTGCAACGTTCAGAATCAACGAAATATATTTTTTCTGTTCATTTTTTATTTAATTTTGCAAATCTTGGCAACTTTTCGTGGAGCTTGAGTTTTTCGGTCGCCAGAGAGGATTGTTTTATTGTCTGGATCAAATATTGAATAATATTTATGGGCTCAGCTGAAAAAAAAAAGAATTTCGTTGCATTCCAACGATGGAAACTTCAACGCCATGCATTTTTATGATTCTGACATTTGCAAGTTGGAATTGAACCAAAAATATTTTTTCTCTTAATTATTTATCGAATTTTGAAAATCTTGGCTATTTTTCGTGGACATTGAGTTTTTCGGTCGCCAGAGAGGATCGTTTTATTGTCTAGATGAAATATTGAATAATAATTATGGACTCGGATGGATAAATAAGAGAATTTCATTGCATTCCAACGATACAGACTCTAACAGAATATTTGTAAGCCCTAAAAATGTAATCCATATTTTACTTGTTCGTATACAAACGCGTCTACACGCGGGTACGTACGTTGTCATTAGGCAGAGATACGTCTCGTTTACTCCCGTTGTCCGGAACCGGAAGTGGTAAGGACTCTGCTTCCGTTCTTCCGCGAATGTTTTTCATGCGCGACCCCCCTGAGAAAGGCGTACGAACTCGATTGTGGGTACTCGTGACGCTATAACTTTTGGTTTTTTGAGTATCGGTCATTAAAATGAATTCCTGTGATTTTTCAGGATTTTTTAAGGATTTCGATCCTTTTCTTCCTCTTACAACTTGAAGCGGCAGATCTCGGTTCGTTGATCTCTTGTTATGGTGTATCCAGACGGAAGTGCAGAGAACATAACTGAAGAGGAGGAGAGAACACGAGAGACAGAGAGAGAGAGAGAGGAGAGGAGTTTCCTCCTCTCGCTTTCCCTCACAGTGTATTATTATACATTTTACCTCGCGTTGCTAACGCATCGCTGCATCGCAAAGTTGCACGTTGCACTGTCATTGATTATTTGCCTCCTGGTTTCTGGCAACGAGGCAAAATCCACTGGTCCCTTTAGAATATACGCGCCGCTTCAAAAAATAATGAAAATTCCTATGAACAAATGGCCCGAAATCCATCGGCCAGCATCCAAATGATTTTCCAGGAGATGCGATTGCACTGTGAAAAGTTTCGTCGGTAGTTTCATGTCTTAATATCGCGGTATGCTCTTTCCAATGGCCGTACCGTGACGTACACGTACCATAATAGTAACACATGACCACGGGCTATGTGTCACGAGGCCGTGGAGTCAGAGCCACAGTTCTGGAGGGACCCACCTTATGTGATATGTATATTCAACGAGAGACTAAGGAGAGCGCCCAGAGTCTTTTGTTCTTGGTGTATGCTTCATGCAAATGGCAGCGCCTCGGATAAAATGTAGCAACGAATTAGGTTACGGACGTGCCCTGTCCTGGAAACGATTATTTTTCAGACATAATGTCTAATAATATCTGCCAATGAAATACCGTGCTGCCTCTTGACAGTCGTAACTTTGAAAAAACGGCCAATCCAACGTTATGCTCATAATATTTCATCGATTCAGGCACATACTCTTCGTCTACGTTTGTTCTGCAACCTCCATACGTATTCGCCAAGCCCATTCACTTCGGTAAATTAAATTCAGTCTATCTATGTATATGGAATTTTTCGATCCAGCTGGAAATTGAAATTCTGATCACGCAAAAGCATCGCTAGTATAAACCTCGGTATAAACAGTAACCGTTATAACTGAGAGTATCGCCGAACAGAGTACGAGCATTCATCCACCACAAATACAAACACGCTAGTGGGATTATTCAAACGCGATTTCTGATTCATAGACAAAAGGTATATATCGAAGCTGATAGGTCGATGCTTCGTACTGATATACAACTTGCTACATATCTACCTGGTTACGCGTATATTATACGTATCAACGTTTTGTACCAACATTCCCAGCTACCTTGTATTTTCGTATAATCGTAAATCGACCTATTAATTCTCGCTATTTCCCTACGAGCATTCAACCATATCCATATAAACTTGGCTTTGATGTACATATCGTGGCTTTCACGTCTTTCTCACAGACAAATCGTCTCCGGTTACCAACATTTACGCTCATGTTAAACGATATTACTCTCTTCGTGCTATTCGCGCGTTTAACTCGCTCGGAAAATTACCGAATGCAACGCTTTGTCCTTGATTGCTATGGTTTTTCGTGGGCATTTTGAGAAATCAGACTCGGATCCATGACGTCGAATATACTCGGTAAAAAGGCATGACGTTGAAGTTTGCATCGTTGGAATGCAACGAAATCATTTTTCCTGTGGCGATGCTTAATATTTAAATGCGAAATATACTTGCGATTATCAAACGATCAATTTTTGCGACTCAAAAAGTACATCGGCTCGAAAAATTTCAATGATTTTTCAAATTAAACGAAACATCGATGAAAATTAATATTTTTCGTTGGATTCCAACGTTGCGAACTTTCAGCTTCATTTTTTTATGACGTTCAAGTTTGCATCGTTGGAATGCACAGGAATTCAATATTTTCTGTCGCGATGCTTGATATTTAAATGCAGAATGTAATTGCCATGATGAAACGATCGATTTTGCAATCGAAAAATTGTTAAGATTAAAAAAATTAAACAAAAAATCAATGAAAATGAATTTTTTTCGTTGGATTTCATCGTTGCGAACTTCAGCTCCATGAAAAGTCGGCTTTTTGCATTCGCGCTCGTTATGGTTCAAGCCTTTGACGCTTACCACCTGAGTCACTTTGAGTGAATTGCTAATTCAACCATCACTTTGTATTAGTTTGAAAAAAAAAAAGAAAAAAAAAATCACATGACGAGGACCACGAGGGCCAATAACTGTCAAGATGGGTGCGTCGATTTCTTGGGACCATCGTGTCCGCGCGTTCGACGCGAAATGGGCTTGGACACGCCACGTCTGCATGGATATAGTGCAGTACGCGTTCTGTATTCTCGCGCAGAGAACGCGGTGAAAAGTGGATTGAGAGGGGATGAGAGAAGAAAAGGGGTAAGTGAGAAAGATCGAAAGCAGAGGTTGTCGCGCGATGATGGTTGGAGGAGCGCAGAGATGGGTTATCGCTATATATAAGAGAGTGGAGAAGAGAATATGAGAAAGAAGGATGGTACTGTGGAAAGGAGGAAACCCAGAGGACGTGTAGGGCACCTCAACGCTTCGGTAATGCAACGTGACGCGATACTCACGCGGCAACGCGACCATATCTCGGCGCTCTTTCTCGCCAATCCTTTCTACCTTCGTCATAAAAAAGTCCTTGCTCTCGATCTCTCTAGGGCTCTCCCGGACACTCTGCAACATGAGGAAAAATCCAACATCCAGAGAGAAACAAAACTAACTACGAACGCCAGAGAGAAGGCGACTCAATATCCAACAGAATTGGCTGGAAAATTTCAGTCAATATATACGAAGAAATGAAAAGACCAGGGGAAATTCACCTCCTGGGTCCCTATAACCGAGACGACGACGACAACGATAACGTGTTTTATCCAACCAACCTTGCTTCGTGCAATTCCTCATCTCTCTTTTTTCGTCACTGCTTTCAAGAACCCTTTTCCTGCCTTCTTTTCCACCTTAATTATATTTTTACAAAAATCTCTTTCATTACGAAGTAGAACTGCAAAGTTGATCTAATTCATGGTGTTAAAGTTTGCATCGTTGGAATGCAACGAAATTCTCTTTATTCTCCAGCCGAGCCTATAATTATTATTCAATATTCCAGACAACAAAACGATCCCTTCTGTCGACCCAAAAACTTAATCTCCACGAAAAATTTCCAATGATTTTCAATATTCAATAAATAATTAATAGAAAAACATTTTTTGTTGAATCTCAACGTTGCAAACTTCAGAATCATACTTTATGAGCTCACCAAAAGGTTTTGCAATAACTTTATATAATACCTTGATAAATTCTCGTCATCTTTCGGATGGTTTTCTCTTCGCTTTTTCTTTTTTTTTTTACCACTCCCATTTTGAACCAGATGAACCGTTCCTGATCGCCTAATGATGATCTTATAGCGAATTGTGCGTGAGTTCGAATTCGGTTTTTGAAGAAAAAAAAACGAAACGAAAATGTGGAAAAATGGCGTGGACAGTATGGAGAAAGGGAAATCTGCAGTGCGAAGAGTGTTAAGGTGGAGCTGTCGGTATAGGTATTTGAAAAGGTGCGATCATGGCGGGAGGTATTGACTTTCCTGAAGGGGGTTGCGCGCGGTCCTTCGTCTATCCTTCTCGCTCAAGTTCTGGCCCCTCTGATGCTCGATCGGTCTCTCTCTTGCTGGTGAATCTCGTCGGGTAGCGTGCGATGATGAGATCTCTAGAGGGGTGCGCTCACAGGCGCCTACTCTGTCGTATTCCGGTGCTCTCGGTACGAGAGAGTTCCATCGTGGTAGCTGAGATGGAACTACAGAGAACGTGGTCTCCTTGAATAGACATATATATGGTGGAGAGATATATGTGGGTGCCTGTCGGCGTAGGACGTTCCTGCGGTCTCATGTGCGTCAAACCTCTATCGTTGCCTTGACGTCGAGGCGGATAGCTTTTTCTCTTTCCTCGTTCTCACGTCGCCCCCGTGCGCCAATGAGGGACGAAACGCTGTATAGAGCTGACGAGAAGAACGGTAGGGTAAAAAGTTGATGCGAGCAGGCAAAAGCAACGCGCGTCGGTGTGCCGCAGTTGGTAGGCTTTATCGGAGTGTCTTGCGTATGTGACTGAAATTTCGAAAAGCTTTCTACCGAGTCCCAGCGCGACATTCTAGTGAGTCTTTTTACTCTCGTCGCGCAGCCTTTTCTCTCAACCGCGAGCTCCTGTCCACAAAAATCCGAGTAAACCCAAAATCGTTTACTCCGATCACACTCTTTTCATACTCAAAGCGTGACCTACATTTGAATCCTGGCATATGCGATAGGCGAATATGTTGGCCAGTAACATTTCCCACGCAGTTTTCTTAAGGGGATGCCTACACACAACAATGTTGCCATGTCAAAAGCATAGGAAAATTCTAAATGATCAGAATTTTATGAAATTTGGTAAGCACACTCTTTAGTATTAAATATGAATGTACAATTTTTTCAAGATTTTTCTTCTACATTGTTTTCGAGAAATTGAACTCTAGAGTTCACATGCATAAATGTAGGATTCAAATATATATATAGGTATATTTTTTGCATATTGCAGACTCAAATTATTCGACAACTATGCAGGCGAAAAATTGAAAAAAAATTGTGTCATCGTATTTGATGCCAAAGAATATGATTACAAAATTTTATTAATTTCTTATGATATTGTCGTATGTAGTCAACCTCCGTAAGTCCTCGCCGTTCCTTTGGCTTACACAGAGATAAAAAAAATTTAAGAAGGACACTAAAAAATCGTTGTACATTTTAATTGTTAAAAAAAATAATCTTTCAGTTGCCGAAACGATTTGAAGCTCTTTCTTTCGATATTTAACACAGTCAAGGTGCATCTTCTGTGGACGATGGACGTAATGGGACGCAGTGATAATTGTGTATCGAGACGTAGGCGGGCAAGCATCACCGACTAAAAGCGACCCATAAACTCCATTAGTTTACTCTCGTGGCGCGATAGGTCTATGTCATGGTGCGGGGTCCGCGTATATATCCACATTGGAGAGAATAACATATCCCTCTGTGGTATCTGGCTCTCTAGTTGGCAATGGCGTCGAGAACCCGGCGACCCCGGAGGCGCGAGAAGAGCCATCGAACTTCCGCATTCTCCCCGTTTGCCGATCTCCCTCTCGCTCAATCTCTCTGTTTCTCCGTTCAAGAGTTAACGCCCCTCTATCACTATATTTTCTCGTAATACTTCGTTCCCATTGCCTCTCCTCCCTTCTAGGAATATATTCTACTAATGGTTCACATGTATTATAGCCTATTGTGTGTGTGAGCCTGTCTGGAGATGTCTAATATATATAAATGCGCATCTTTCACTCGAAAGTCTTCAATGTCCGCTGCTGCTGGTTTATCAGTTTTGTGCTGCGCACCGTCGCAGCACAGGAGTTGAAAAAAAAAGAAAAATAAAAAAAATGAGAAATGCTCCGTGAAGGAAGATGAGTATAAGGAAAAGACTTACTCGTGAGCGGTTGGCAACGTCTGGTGCGCTGGAATAAAACCTAAGGAAGGCCGAACGAAGCTGATGCAGTACGAAGACTGCAACGACGCTATTTAGCTTCGGGGTAGGCAGTGGTAACGGTCGGTTCGTCGGTTCATAGTCAGACCAGTCTCAGTAAAGATTTTGTGCTGAGAGAAAGAGCGAGAGGGGTGAGAGGTGAAGGGAGAAAGAGCAAAAGAGTAATTTCGTTCGCGCGTGCGGTAGTGATTCGCTCTTGGTGAGGCCGAGGCGAAGGCTCTCCTCTCTCTCTCTCTCTCTCCTTCTTTTGTCTCTTTCCCTGCGATCCTCTCGCGCTATCTATCTCATACACAGATCTCTGCAAGCTGCAGAAGCACCAACGAGACAGACCGCGCTATGCTTATAAAGTAACGTACAGCCGCCCGTGATCAATGCCGCGGCACAGCGTTAATTAATTAACATTCCCTCGCCCATAGAACTCTCCCTCTCGCTCTCTCTCTCTCTCTCTCTCTCTCTCGCTCTTTCTGGAGTTTAACTCACGAGCGCGCCCATCAGGACACGCCTACGAGAAGAAGCCTCGTGACTTTAACGGCTCCACACCGATCGTTATATCTGTATTGAGCGAGAGCTTTTCCTTTCCACTGGATATATCTCCGTCTCTGCCCATCGCTCGCTACTTCTTTCCTTTGCCACACGCACAACGAGAGACCTGCGAAAAGTCCCATCATAAAAATATGAACAGACATGATGTGCTGAACGGTTTTTCCTGCCAGCCCATTAAAATCACCACCTCGACGATTAACTCATTCTGTCTCGAATTTTCGATCCGCTTCCCTCGATGCACATTCGGTTGATTTTATTTAATCTCCTGTAAAGCATGTCTGTATCAAAATAACCCGTTGCGTTGCAATAAATCAAGAATTTTACATATCAACGTGCAGTTATCTCTCTGAACAGATGGACGTTCCATGGGCCGCATGTTAAACTACGATATCATTTACATCTCGGTACTCACGAAATCCCCGTTTCCTATTCGCTGCAGTTTTTTCCATGGACACCTTTTGGAACTTCGTTCAGTGCAATAATCACTGAAAAGAAAATTTCGTTGGGAAAGATCGATATTTTGTTTAATTCGTGTTTGACTGAACGGTTTTTTTTTTGAAAAATCACAAAAATTTTGTCATGGCAGCAAACAATTTTGAAGAAAATTTTCTTCATTATATTGTCAACATAAAGAAAATTTTGACATGATAAAAAAATATTTAGTTCACCGCATTGTAAAAAATATCGACGTTTTTTGGAAAAATTTAATTTTTAGTGTTTGATGCTGCTGAAGTTTGCGTTGTTGGAATGCAACGAAATTCTCTTTTTTCTTCAGCTGAGCTCATTATTATTATTGGATATTTTCAAAATTGCCGAGATTTTCAAAATTCAAAAAATAATTAATAAAAAATCTATTTTTCGTTGAATCTCAACGTTGCGAAATTGAGAATGATAATGATCGTCGCTGCAATGTGCATTTTGCAACAGAGCCATGAATTTTGTTCAGTTATTCATAGGAATGTTGAATAAACTTTAATTGCATAGTTGAGGGCGATGTAAATTCAGCGCATCTCATTACCTTCCTAGTTTTATCTCATCATGTTATCCATGGCTGTGCAGATTACTCGATCGATCGCTCCGGTGCATCGATTAAAAGTCGAAAAAAGCAACGCTCTAGGTGATTGGAGGTCATTGGGGGAGAGAAAGAAGGCGAGAAAGAGCGAAGCGAAGAGGGGGCTGAGTCAGAAGAGAGAGAAGTACTATTTACTCTGGACGTAGCAGCCCCTCTCCTCCGATAACAATTTTACCGAGCAATTCCCTTTTGCACCGACCGATATGGGTCTCTCTCACCCACCAGTCGCTCTCCTACCCTCCTCCATCCCCTTCTTTGCTTCTCGTCTCGCTCTTTACCTCCCACGCATTCGCTCTCTCTTTTCGCTCCCGTAGACTTGCGACTGTTCGTCCTCTTTCCCGCCGCACCCACGGGTAAGATTAGATCGGACTATCCATCTACCACATCCGTCTCTCTCGTTGCCTCCATTTCTCTCCTCCTACTCCCCTCCCCCCTCCTTCCCTGACCCCTTCATTCTTTCTCTTTCCAGTGGTAGCCTCTCGGTCGATACCCACCAACTCTCGACTCCCTTGGGAGGACCATTGACCAGCTAAAGAACGCCAAGGAGGGGGTAGAAAACTTTTTTGTATGAGGATACGACTTTGAGTTCACATCCCGTTTCACTATTCCACGGGATATCGCTGTATTTACTTTTTACATAGCACACTCTACCCACGACCAGTCATTCCAACTCCCCGATTGGATTTCAACGCAACTTCTGGGTCATTCTTTCATCAATATTCAATTTTTACACAAAAAACCTTTAATACCAATAATTTCAATCGCATGTCATGGAAAACGATCGAATAGACATCGTTCCCATTAAGGAGGTCGGCTACATCCGATATTATGATGAAAATTTAATAAAATTTTGTGATAATATTCTTTAGCATCAAATACGATGACACACATTTTTTTCAATTTTTCGTCTACATAGTTGTCGATTAATTTGAGTTTACAACATGCAAAAGATATCCGTATATCAATCTGGATCCCAATGCTTATGCACGTGAACTCCAGCGTTCAATTATTCGAAAGTTACGTCGAAACATTTTTTTTTTTTAATTTGTAGATTGATTTTTAATACGAAGAGGTATTTTCACGAAATTTCATAAAATTCTAATAATTTCGGATTTTCCCATGCTTTTAACATGGCAAAATTGTTGTGCGTAGCGAATTTGGATTAAATTTATACGATTGTGCTTCCTAAGGGTTGATAGGATTGTGAGAAATTTTTTATTTGCAAAGTGAGACCGTCTATGTGTTGGTATTGTTGGAAGATTGAATGGAAGCGCGAGGAAGTGACGAATAGAGGGAGAAAGAGTGCGATGATTATAGAACTGATCGATGGCGAATGTTCTGGCAAGCACGGTGTACAGACGGCGCGTGCATTGTTCGATGAACCGTTTTCCGTAGAGGCTGGTGGTGGTGGTGGTGGTTTTACTAATTGGTGCCGAGCATCGATTACCTCCCGCGCGAACTCCCACCTGAGAGTTACTCCCGTTTGACCTCTCTCTCTCGTCGTTTGCCTATTCCTGTTGGTTCTCTCTCGGTTGCAGAAACGCAGTCCCTTTTGCTCAGAGACTGTCCGTTGCGATCGAACTCTATTGTGCGAATCCGCAGGTGGAATTAGCGCCATGGGGAATCGCCGGAATGAACAAATTTACGAAATTGACGACAAACGTCTGGCCGAATTTCTTCACTGTTCTCTCGATAACTAACTAGATTTTAGTTCACTTTTGATCTTTAGGGTTTAAGAGATTAAAGGAATAAAGTATATCGGCAGGTTGACCCCTGGGGCTCATGAGTCCCCGACCGTTTGACAATCGTAAACACAACAGAGAGAAGGAGCCTCCGAGGCAGTAAGTGTAGCAAAGCCAGGTCATTGTTTGTCGATTCTCGTCGAGTCTCTTCATTCCCATCGCGTTTTGACTGCTGTTCAGATTGCCTGTAGGCTGCGACGAAACTGGGGCAAGTTTGCATGTCGTGTGACGGTGGGCGAAGCTTAAGTGTATACCGAGTTGATGGTGCCAGTGTAAAGGTGCATCGTGGGAAAGAAGTGAAGAAGGAAGGGCGCGAGGAAGGGTTGCTGCTGGCTCGATGGTCCGGCATTCATAATCATGAGATTCCCGAGGCGCGCACAAGGGTGCGGTCTTTTTTCCTTCTGTTATCCAGCTCCGGATGAATTTTCTTTACGTACTGTCGCTGACCAAGATGAGCAGAAGTGCATCCTCGTCTTATGACCGAACTAAGGGTCGTTCTTGGAATAGAAATCCCGAAGAGTGCACCACAAAGATGCAACCCTTCCTTCTTGGCAATCCCTCGCTGCAACCCTCACCGGAAAATACCTCTCTACATTCGTCCCGAGTGTCATCCACCTGGACCTCTCACTAAACCCAACAGAGCGAACGTCAACAAAAGCCGAACCACCAAACATGCCCCACAGCTTAGTAATTAATACGCAATGCGAACGTGCAAGGAACGTTGTTTCAGGATAAAGTTGAATTTTTTCTCTGCGTTTTGCAATGAGGCTGCGACGGAGCCGGTGCATCTTTTCCTGTTGCGGCCTCGGGCCTCGCAAAGAGGGGGGCGAATGGGAGAGAGAGAGAGAGAGAGCGCGCGAGATGGAGGGAGTGAATCAAAAGAAGAGGCGGGCTGGGCGGTTCTCGAAGTCGCATTTGATTAATGAGAGAGTTTACTGGCGCCTTGACTATTGTGTCGGCTAATTACGACCCGAGATACTCTCCGTCCTCGCTTCTACTCGAAGCATTTTCGATGACGCCTGAGGATGTTTCGAGATGTTGAGGACAAAAGCTTGTCCGGCTATTCCGTCACATAAAAACATTTTCCTTAACTCTGCCAACGTGCCACTTAGTCCTACAATAATTCTCTTGACAATTCCAGTTCATAATAGAAGCGACATCACAGTTTTCAATCCCAACGAGCCCATCAACAGTTAAGAAGGTTCGCTATGTACGACAATATGATAAGAATTCAATAAAATTGGGTGACAATATTCTTTAACATCAAATACGATAACACAATTTTTTTCCTATTTTTTGTCTACATAGTTGTCGAATAATTCGAGTTTACAATTTGCAAAGAATATACTCATATATATTTGCCTATACATGTGAACTCTAGTGTTCGATTACTTAAAAACTATATGGAAGAAAAATCTTAAAAAATGTGTATATTCGTATGTAATACGAAAGAGTATGCTCACCAAATTCCATCTAATTCTAATAATTCCGAATTTTCCTATGCTTTCAAGATGGCAACATTGTTGTACGTAGCCACTCTCCTTAACGTTCGCAGTGAACAAGTTGATGATGTCTTTCCGGACTGAGATACCTTCCGGGAGCTATAACGATCGGAATATCAGTCGAAACCTTTTCACAGTCCCGTCAATTTTATCGTAAAGAAGCGATAGAGAATCTATCTCAAAAATTTCGATATCCAGAGCCCGTTGGACAGAAAATTTGAGTTTGAAAATATTTAGGTGAGTTTGATCGAAAAGAGAGAATGTTATCGAAACTATTCGCGCGCTGCTCTTCGCGGACATCTTGTATATAGTTACTGCATGGTTTGTCAAGCACCTATACGCTCGCTTGACTGCAATTTGCAGCGGAGCCCTATATAGCGACGGGGCCAACACCACCGCTCAGTCCTCGCTTCGACTATCCCAAATATAGGCGTATATATGAATACATATGTATATAGGAGGATGCTCGCTCGTATCAGTCACGTATATGCATGGGAGCAGACAGAATATACAGAGCACTAAATGCCGCTATCGCAGCAGCAGCAGCAGCAGCAGCAGCAGAGCAACCACTCTTCGTCGCTCTCACGTTGCCTCACTCAACCTCCCTTCAACCCCTGTCTATATATCTCTCTCTCTCCCTCGTTATTCCTCTCTGTTAGCACACCCTGTATATATACTTTGTGCGCGGATTTGCGTGTGCCGAAGTGGGACCAGAGCGGAGCTGATTGTGCGCGCCTATACGACCAACGATTCCCTGCCATACGTCTTCCCGCGTGCATTCACGCGTTCATGTTACACATACATTCGTAGCCCCCCCCGTCCGAGAACCCTCTACATAAACGAAAATGGATTTTTGCCAAGATCGTGTCGATGCTTTTTTCATTCACACTCTCCTATTCGAGCATTTCCGCAGGCTTCTCATTCCTCCCGAAGCCCGTTTTGTAAATTCATTTAAGCGCACGAAATTTCTTCCATTTTCACGCTAAATTCTTGGTCCATCATTTTTTTCACGTTGCAAACAACATTCGGCAGTTTTTTTTGCACCGAATTAGAATTTCTTTCGGAAAAAATCATTTAAATGCTCTGAATGGTAAAAAATAATTCAGATCAGACGAAATTTGTTTCAATTCCACGCTGAATTCCCAGTCGATCATTTTTTTTCACGCTGAACAGAAAATTTGACTTTTTTTTTGGACCGAATTTTAATTTTGTTGTGGAAAAAATTATTTAAATGCTCGGAATGGTAAAAAATAATTCACATCCTACAAAATTCCATGGCCGAGAAGACAATTCTATTAACTTGAGTTGAGCTTTTGGGGTGACTGAATTATTTATGTCATCCAGCACTGGATATTGACCCGGTCTTAATAAATTACTTTTTTTTTCTGGGTATTTCCCATCCCCGCTAAAAGCAACAGATCGATGAAATCCTAGGACATGAACCTCCATGACAATCGTTGTTCGTCTTTGAAGAAAATCATACGGGAATCACGTGGCTGCTCTGCCTTTTATATACACAACTGATTCGCCTATTTGCAGTTGTTTCTTCCGCATGTGCGGATCGTCGTGGCCAGATTTTCGAGCACACAAACAAAGCCACACGTTAAATGTTTAGTCAACTATCGTTTATTGATCGACTGTGCAGCCAACATACTGACCCTCGTGTATAAATACTTGCCAAGGGGGATGATGACGAGTTGTGAAATAGAACGCCGCGCCATGGGATTGGGCATGAAAGAAACGGGATTGAGATCCGGAGAGTTAGAATCGCGTCAAAGCATTTAATAGTGTTATTCGCCTGTACAGAGAACTGTGGGCTCTGCAAGCGAAAAATGCGGATGGTTTGAAACGCTTAATGGAATATCGGTGAACGATAGTCCGGAGAACGGAGAGCGAATCTGTAATAGTCTCTCGTCCATCTGTCGATGACCGTATCGTATATAAACAAATCTGCAGGGATATATTCGTCGGAAAAGTCTTTTGCGAGGAATCCATTGGGTTTGGGTCGTTTTGGTCCTTCGATCGAGCGCTGCGTCGAGATTTTTTTTGTAACGGCGTTTATTTTCGGACAATCGGTGATAAACGTAAACATAAAAATAGAAAAATGTTGTCCTCGGGCTCTTGGACAGTGGAGTCATTTGCAGCATCCCACAAGCCTAGCCTCTTCGAATTATATTCGCATCCACGTTATCATCGCGACGTAATGACCCGAGATAGTTCATTAGCACGCGACCCTTCAGTCGCGTGTTTAACTCTCACGGGTTTGCTGCTTTTGTTTCCATTACCCTCAAGTGTACATATCGCTAGTGGATCTTGTATGCATCGAGAAAGCCAAGGTTGGCTCAATGTAAAACGTCGAAATCCTAGCATGCGGAAAATAGATGGACATCCACCTGAGCTTTAAATTCAATAACTAAAGAGTTTGGAAAATAAAATCGCACCCCCACATTTTCATCGGTGCATTCGATGATGCGCCAATGAAAATGTATAAATAACGATGATCCAATGTTTCAATTTAAATCATTTTTACCATAAAAGGCTAACAAATGCATTGAAGCTTGCATCGTTGAAATACAACGAAATTCTATTTTCCGTGGCGATGCTTAATATTCAAATGCAGAATATAATTGCGATGATAAAACGATCGATTTTTGAGAGACGAAAATTATTTCAGCTCAAAAAATTTCATCATTTCCAAAATAAAACAAAATATCAATGAAAATAAATATTTTTCGTTGCATTTCAACGTTGCGAACTTCAGCTTCATAGCTAACAAGTGTAATATTGGATGAATTTTAAAAACGACTATCAATATGAATGGAGTGTAGGGGAGAGGCTCCGAAGAATGTCGAGTGAAGAATCGATCTTGGGGCATGACACGCGTTGTCCGCAGGTCAGAGGCAACGATCGCAGAGGCTCACAATGCAAACACTCGGGCAAAGTTTGTATACGTTTACTGTATAGAGCACAGAGAAATTTCACATGAGTGTGTTGGTGTGCGTATGTCAGTGATGACGAGAGTGACCGAGCGGGCGTTTGCCGGTTTGTCAGGCTTGCTAATCATCGAGTTACACGATACGCATCTGTCCAACGTTTGCAGCAATATCGGGCCACCATTCGACCTGCGTATATGTTTTCGCGTATATATATATATATATATATAATCGGTAGAAGGACTTTAATATAGCAAAGGAGAGAGTAAGCGCGCGAGAATGCGCTAGCGTGAACACGTAATATCGACCGGAAAGCCAATGTGTGCGCCACCCCTCTGAGAACATGACGCCTGTCAACCGTAAATCCTTCGGCCTGCTGCTCTCCTTCGCCTGTATCCCCATCCACATACTAACGCGAATAACACACGACGATGAATATACTATTGGTCGTCGGTGTCCATGTTGCTTGCAGAAGCATCTACAAACAGCTACGAAGCTCCTTAACCCCTTCCACCAGAAGTTATGCAAAAAAGTGTCTTATCTCTCGTTCCGATGACGTTGCGAGTGGATGAAATTTGATGTTCCCATTCGATCTATTCCAATGAGTCAATGGCACAGCGAGACCCGTTTCTAAATGCCACAAAACTATGAAGCTGAAGTTCGCAACGTTGGAATCCGACGAAAAATATTTGTTTTTATTAATGTTTTGTTTTATTTTGAAAATTATTCGAATTTTTCGAGCTGATATTCTTTTTGAGCCACGAAAATCTATCTTTTTATCATCGCAATTATATTCTGCATTTGAATATTAAGCATCGCCACAGGAAAAATAGAATTTCGCTGCATTCCAACGATGCAAACTTTAACGTCGCCTTAAACCTTTGAGTTATGTGTCTGATCGAGGCATTGACTTTACTACTGAATTTTCTTGGAACGAGTACACGCGATTTTGTTCATAAATTTTCGAGTCGTACGCTCGGGTAAGGGATCCGGGACATCCTCCGGTTTTTCGGAAGAAATGTCGTCCCCAATTCCGGATGATATGCGTTTGAAAAATTTCGTTTTTAGCCAGGAGGAAACACGTGAAAATATGAGATAGCACGTTCGGCGTGTATGAGCAATTATGCCGCGTGTAACTCTCGCGCGTATCTATCTGCTGTGGGCTCTGGGAGTGCACACGCGTCGTCAGTTACGATGTAACAAAAAGGGCGTTGCACGGTTTTAAACGCGTTTTCTCTCAGGATCCTCTCTCGTTCTTGCATAGCTCAGCTATACTTCTTCCTGACACATGTGCACGCACGCAGGCCACACATTCAGCCGCGACCACTTTTCTCCTGGAAGTTTCCCTTCGTCCAACTTCGCTTCTCGTCTTTCCTCTCTCCTCTTTCTCTCTTTTCCCATGGGTCAGGGTTTCACCTCGACTCTACGTCATGATGCGAAAGGTCGATCGTCTTACATACAAACCGAGAGCAAACGATTTTAATCTCTCAGCCTCTCTCCTACTTCAGCTCATTGTCTCGTTTCTTCTTATCTCGGTTATCGTCCCTCGCTCGAGTCCGTTTCCCCGTCAAATGTACAACGCACGCCTGCCACAAAGCATCTATTAACTTCGGACGCTATTAAAAATAACTCGTTCTTCCAGCACGTTACGATGGGACAACACGTGCCAGAGTACAGCATCAGGTTCTTCTTGGTCTGTAAAGTTAATTTTTCATTCCATCCACCGACCGAATCTGAACTGTAACGATGTCCTGGAACTGGAGGCGTGATTCAGTTCCGGGGAAAATGCAGGAAGCTCTGGCACGATATTGTAGACAAACTTACTAACTTCCGACTTGAAGAGGTTGGCTGCATACGACAATATGATAAGAAATTAATAAAATTTCGTGATAATATCCTTTGGCATCAAATACAATGACACAATTTTTTTGTTTTTTTTTTTGTTTCGTCTGCATATTTGTCGAATAATTTTCAGATTCAGATTCAACGAAAAATATTTTTCTATTTATTATTTATTGGATTTTGAAAATCAAGGCAATTTTTCGTGTCAAATGAGTTTTTGGGTCGCGGAGGATCGTTTTAGTGTCTAGATCCAATATTGAATAATAATTATGGCCTCAGCTCAAGAAAAATAAAGAATTATCGATCACATGATGGATCAAATTTATTCGATCGACTCGAGAGTTTCGGGAGTTCGCGATATATCGAAACGTGTCAATCGGACGATCGAGAGAGAACGACGAGAGCCAAGAGGTTTTATATTAATCTCCTGAAAATTAAGATACAACGGATGGATCAAGTTTGGGAACGGATGATAAGGAATCAACGGTGCATTCGGAGTTTGTTTCATTAGTGAGGGAGAGGGAGAGGACGAGAGAGTTAAGAGATGGTTGACGAAGTAGCAGAAGCAGCACAAACCGTATAGCCGAGGATTGCAGGCGCGCGCGTGAACACTTGTTTCAGGAGAGTGAGAGAGAGGGAGGGAGAGGGAGAGTGAGAAGGAGTCTCCCTCTCGATATACCGAGCACAGCAGAGCAGGGTGGGGGTGGAGGTCAGCGGCCTGAGAGTCTCGCGCAACTTGTGCCTCCGCAACGTCCTCGACTCACAGCTCTCTCTCTCGCTCCTGCCGGCCACTGTGCACGTATATATTTTACATACTTCACTTCTTTCACCCTGAATGCACTGCGAGAATCGGCGGTGTGCATGGCCATTCCACAGTTGCCTTCTTTCTCCCTCTCGACTTCCGAGACGTGATCTCCTTTGGCTGCAGTCTCACATATGTAGCACAATTTCTAAGCAACCAACACCGAGTCTCCACTTGATTTTAACTTCGGAATCGAATATCTTTCTCTATCGAATAATTCGACATCCATTCGCCGAAAAAAAAAAAAAAAACAGTCAGACTTTGCCTGCTGTCATTTTTATTGAATCTCCTTAATCACAACCTCCAGAGAATCCATGGTGAAGCTTGCAACGTCTGAGTCCACGATTATTGTCCAATATTCGATCCAGACAATAAAACGATCCTCTTCGGCGAGCCAAAAACTCACTCGACACGAAAAATTGCCATGATTTTCGAAATTCAATGAATAATTGATATAATTAATAAAAAAAAGAATTTTTTGGGTGAATCTCAACGTTGCACTTCATCGTCATAAGAATCTCTCGAAATGTTCAGGAATATACTTTTTTTTTCATGGTATTGCGAAGCCTCGTGCAGTGGCAGCAAAAGCCAGCAAATACCGATTCGAAACCAACTGGTAAAATGCCTCAAACTATCCACAAAACATCGGGCAATTGGAGATCTACAAAGATATAGAACCTGGCAAATTAAGCTGGAGTATATGCACCGAGCGCTATGATTAGCGATTGCGCAGCATCGCGATATTAGCTACAATGCAATCACCGCATGCAGCAGGCGTGGATGACGGTATTTTACAGCCCGAAGCAGCGGGAGCTCCGAGTTTGTCCATATCGCACATGAACCAAACGAGGAAACGTGTGCGTTGAGCTCTTCGCGCGTGCCCAACCATTCTCCACTTTACACTCCCTCCGCCCGCGACCACCCTCTACTACTTCCCGAACCTCGTATATGTATTATGTTAATAATGTTGGATTCACAGTTTGCTAAGCTCCGGGTCGTGCTCATTGTGCTACACGCTTCATTCCCATACCTGCATTTTCCATATACCCCCATCCAGCATACAAACATACGCGTGTGTGTATGCGCTAACGCCTTCATTATCTGCATGCCGATCGATTTAGTCAAAATCGTATTCCAATCAGACAACATTCGGCGTTTTGCGATCATGTCAATAAAATTGGTGACTAAAAAATCATCAAACCCACAAATTCCGAATGTTTTTCTCCATTGCATTAGTTGTCTAAAAACGAATCAAGTTGAACTTCGCAACGTTGAAACCCAACGAAAAATATTTATTTTTATTAATGTTTTCTTTAATTTTCATAATTATTCAAACTTTTCAAGCTAATATACTTTTCGGGACCCCAAAATCGATCGCAATTAAATATCTGCATTTGAATAGTAAGCATCACCACAGAAAAAAATAGAATTTCGTTGCATTTCAACGATGCAAACCCCCACGTCAAAAAACAACGAGTTAGCTTCCAGTAAAATTCGTCACCGTGTCTGACCTTTTCCTGAATGATTGACAAATGACAATATCTATACAGGGCGTAACATCTTCTGACCCGAAACACACTCATGACGTAGCCTCTGTTTGTTCTAAGCCGCGGAAACTCACAAGATATGGAGATGTTGAACGGGGAATCGTAGCCCGTGGGATTTGCAATACCGCCGCGATGTGATTTAGGCTAATTATGTGACAGCGAGCGACATATGTGGCAGTACAGCGCCCACACGTTGACGAGGGCGTCTGTGTAACGTTACGGTGCGTGAGCTTCCCAGGGATTGTATAATAGTATGCAACGTGTTATCTACTGGCATTACGGAGTGCCCAATATCTGCGCAATGTTTGAAGCCTAACTATCCGGCTGTTTCCTTCAACGGCGAGAAACCGGGCACGGACTCTGCTGTGATATATACGCCGATTCTACATACGCCATTGCTCCTCGTCCTCGGCTCCCTTAGCCACAGTAACTATATAGTTAAGCAGCCGTATATGAGAACGCCAAGTTCTATCAGGTACTCGGGTATGGATGTGGTGCATGGCTTCTCCGAGCTCTGATAACCTTCGCTCCCTTTGTCATATGTTCCGGACTGTACCGGAGATAGCACACGGCACACGTCCAATATCTCACATGTTACGGAGCATTGAATTATTCGCGTCGTAACTCAAGCATGTTGAGCTTTGATGAACGCGGTTAGATTGAGATTGCATTATTGATGTGCTCGGGGGGAAGGACGATGTTTCGCGACACGAGCATCAGCTTATGCCGCCTAGAAATCCTCTAACTTTTCTCCCTTATGACTCTATTTAATCGAGAGCAATGTTCCTCGACATTAACAGCCCTGGGCTGTGTCCGTCCCTCGTGCACGTACCACAGCGGTCACGTATATTACCTCAGGCTCTCTGGAGCCTCGGAGATAAGCCTCGGCCGGCTGCGAGAGTCCATCTGGGATTCCTGGACTCTTCGAGGCCGACTCTGTGCATAGAATTCGTTGAAAAATTAAAGCCTGAATAGAATTCTTGCGTCGTAGCGACTCCGGCAGACATTTTTCTGATGCAACGCGATTTATCGTAACTCGACCAATTCTCGGCCACGCGACAGAATTTCATAATCAACCGCTTATCGGTCCGAGCATCTTTTCTCGTGCTCTCGCGTGTCTCCGTTGATTTTACGATATCGACGATCAGGAAAAGTTAGCGCAAGCTCCCGCGCCAGTCAACTATTTTACTTTTTTTTTTTTTCGTTTCTAACTTTTGCATCTTTTTGTCTTTGCAATTACAGGTGTCAGCTGGTCAACACATGCAGCTGACGGGCGACCTTAAACCCGGCGTATCAGTCGCTGCTCAGCAGGGCATGTACTTTAATCAACAACAAGCCCAAAATCAAACGGGACCTAGCGGTCAACAAACCGATACGTATTGCTCTGTATCGCAGTCCCAGACCATTAACTTCACTCAGCAAAACATAAGACGGGCTGCCTCAGCCGCTAGTGGTGGTGTTCCTCAACCTGGTAATGCCGGAGCCGGTGGTCGCGGTCATCCGCAGCAGGTTCCACCTGGTCAAGTTGATCAACATCAACATGCTAAGCTTCTTCAGCAACAGCAAATCATGCGAGCACAACAGGTCAGTAAATCCTATTTGATTCACTTTGACACGAAATTTCGTCATAGAATATTGTGTTGATGTTTGCATCGTTGAAATGCAACGGAATTCTCCTTTTTTGTCGGCTGAGCCCATAATTATTATTCAATATTCGATGTAGACAATTAAACGATCCTCTCTGACGACCCAAAAACTCGATGAACACGAGAAATTGCTATGATTCTCAAAATTCATGAAATAATTAATAGAACAAATATTTTTCGTTGAATCTCAACGTTGCGAACTTCAGAATCATTATCGAATTATTTTATTTGATTTTTTTTTTTACATTTCCAATTCCGTCAACGATTCGTTATGATCATCTTTTATTTTTCTGGACAACAAGTTCATTGATCCTGTCAAAATTTTATCAACTTTCAACCCTCGACAGTAACTTTGTATTCCGCACCCTTTCTCCCTTAATTCTCCCGGTTTTTTATGGTTTTAACTCATTTTTGACCATTTTTTTTCGCTTTGAGCAAAATCATTCCAGGCTCATGAGATCCTGCATCAAAAAACGAAAAGAATGAGCCCAACTTGAACTCTTTTCGTTAAATTTTACCGAAGATATGAATTTTTCAAAATTTCAGTCATTTTATGACCTCAGATTAGCGGATTAAAAAAAAAAGGTTTTAACACCTCAGGATTAAATCGAAAAATTCAAAAATTTTCAAATACCGACGATGAGCGTTTGAATTTTTTTTCATTTTCGTGCAGTACATCGTCGAGTTGGAATTCGCTCGTACAGTTTCCTTCATAACACCCTTTCAACTTTAATCGTTGTTTGCTCAATAATTCCAACCATCCCGTAGTCATTTTAACGGTTTGTTGTTCCATTACACAAAACACGCGTTTTTTCTCCGCGATGCAACAGGTATCTTCCACTTTCATTGTCATTTCATTTCTGTAACGCAATTTTCATTCCTTTATGCCCCGCTGGAAAAAAAAAGTGGAAGAAGGAGAATAAAGGCGGGAAGCGTGCAGAGTGTGGCTCGAAAGACGCTGGCAAAAGAAAAACGTCGCGTCGTGTGGCGTTGAGAGGGACAAGCTCCGAACGCCAATGGATCATTGTTCCGATTCGCACAATGAATAGAAACTTTTTGTCGGCTGTCTGACCTCACAGTGTCAACTTCCTTTGCTAAAGCTCACGCCCGGAATCTCTATCAGCTCAATTCGCCAATTGACTCATGTTTCCGCGTCTTCCTCGTTTATTTCCATCCCTTTTTATTCCGCAAACTCGACCATCGTGCGAGATTCTCGAAAATTTGTATCGGTGATGAAAATATTTCGTAATGATTCTCCGTTTTGAATAAACGCGAATTAGCACGAGGTTTGGCTCAGATCCACGTCGTCTATTCGTATAATACGAGAAAGCCCGAAACTCGTCGCTGACCCAGTCGCATTTTGGCGATTTTGGATCCGTTGCTCGATCCAATAAACAATAATTGACGCGAACGAAAATTATCTTTGAAACTCGTCGCACAAACTCCCGTCAACTTGTCCCTGTTTTCTTGACGACAACAGTTCACCAGCTTCGCCGAAAGATCCGCGAATAGATTCGCCGCCAGATGTTCCCGGATAGACAAGAGAACGCGGCAACGGATGATAAAGAATAACGAAAAGAATGAAGACTCGATATAATTACGATCGAGGCCACTGACTGCGCTCAGCTTGACAAGGCTCAGCGCGAGAACAATTCTCGCGAAGAGACAACTCTTTGATATTCGATTCGTTGCCTCTGATATCGTGTGCTTCAACGAGGTCGAATAATATTCTCGGGATCAGAATCAATTGCCTCGATCTCTCGGTAGGCTCAATGTATCCGTGAAATTGCGGCATATATGAGAATTTCGAAGAAGCGTTTCCTGCTGGTGTTCTCGAAACGGCCACAGGCTAGAGTGAAGGGCAGTATGGCTGATGGCTCTCTAGCTGGATGAGAACGTTGCTCGCCTCGGGTTGCACATGCCAGTGTGTAACGGCTAGAGAGTTGTAATAGTTGCGAGAAACCGAGGCATGAAGTAACACAAAGCGAGAGAGCGAGAGAGAGAGAGGGAGAGAGAGAGAGAGAGAGAGGATGGGCGGGAGAAAAAAGAAAGACGGTGGAATGAGAGGAGGAGAGGGAGGGGGAAAAGGATCCTGAAATGATGCGGCGACAGACTGGAAGCATAAACTTTTAACAGTTTGTTCTATGCTGTCCGAATCAAGCCACGAAGCTGCAGCATGATTCTGAAGTTTGCACCGTCGAGATTCAACGAAAAATATTTTTTCTATTAATTATTTATGGAATTCTGTCGTGTCGATTGAGTTTTTGGGTCGCGAAGATCGTTTTATTGACTAGATCGAATATTGAATAATAATGATGGGTTCAGGTCAAGGAAAAGAAGAATTTTGTTGCATTCCAACGATGCAAACTTCGACACCATGCATTTTCATAATTTTAGAGTTTCCACCGTCGAAATTCAACGAAAAATATTTTTTCTATTAATTGTTTATGGAATTTTGAAAATCTCTTGGCAATTTTTCGTATCGATTGAGTTTTTGGCACGCCAGGATCGTTTCAGGGTCTAGATTAAATATTGAATAATAATTATGGGCTCAGCTTAAGAAAAAAGAGAATTTCGTTGCATTTCAACGATGCAAACTTCAACACGATACAGCAGCAGCAGCAGCAGGCCAGTTGAAATAATTCAACTCTCTCTCCAGCGGCACGATCGTGCTCTCGCACTCTTTTCATCGTCGAGCTCTCGCGTATAAACCTGTTGCACTGATTTTTGTTGTCTCCTCTTAGTCTCAAGCGTAACACCAGGAAGTTTAAATGCCAGCGATATCTCCAATTGTGCAATGTTCCAGCCAACACACAAACACACGCGCTTACCAACCGAGCGTTTAACCATGTGGCAAACCTTTCATAAACCTTTTTTTCTCCTCACTCTCGTCCTCCTGTCAATTCACTCCCGATGAGACTTTATCCGTACGAAACGAATAAAAACCTCGATCTGCGCATGCGGATAATCATCGTACAGAAATAATTTCTCCCCCTTTGATACAGAAAAAAAACGTAAATTAATGAAACACGAATGAGAGCAAAACCGAAATGCTCCAGCGACGAATGTCGTGACCTCCCGTTACGTGTACACTTCGGCTCGAACGAGCACATACGCAGAAGTAATTTCAGCATAATTATTCATCCGAATTATTCAAATCCCATCGCCAGGATTTTTCAAATTCGAAGAAATGTTCTTACCGGTTAAGCACCGAACTTCTAGCTCGTTCTTGAAGCTTTTTGGCGAACTTTATAGAGAACGACAAATTATTACGATGCTGAAGTTTGCATCGTTAGAATGCGACGAAATTTTTTTTTCGCGAAAAACTCAATCAACACGAAAAATTGGCATGATTCTCAAAATTCAATAAATAATTGATAGAAAAAATATTTTTTCGTTGAATGTGAACGTTGCAAACTTTAGAATGATGCGAACTTTGGTGCGATGAATTGTTATGGAATATTGAATGACAGGGCGATGGTGATGAGACCAAGTAAATGTTTCTAGTTTGTTTTTTAGTGGCTTGATCGTGAGCCCGTAAATTGTTGAATAATTGCATTAAAGTGTTGACTCAATAATATGAAAATATTGGATTCGTTGATGTTGTAGGTGATGCAACAACAGCAGCACATGGCTGGAGGAATGGGTGGTGTAAGGCCACCGCCACCGGAATACAAAGCTGCTGCACAAGCGCAGATGATGCACGCTGGTATAGGGATGGGTCAACAAGCGAGGTTTCCAAACGCCGGTCCTATGCGTCGAGTTACCCAACAGCCGATGCCACCCTCGGGTGAGTTTAAATCTCAAAAAATAAAAAATAATAAAATAAAAAAAACCGCACAAATTCCGAAAAAATGATGAAATTTTTTATCGATTCTTATTTTTTTAATTCATTTTATATTTCCTGCAGCCTTTCGATATTTTATCTCAATTTGCCGCTCCAAATAAAATGCGACATTCTTTGATTCGAGCGGATTTTATCCAGCACTCGATGAAATACACATATTCAAACTCTCCTGTCACTTTCATGTGCATTGGCGCTCGGCCAGAACCGAAAGGCACTCAAAGTAATGAGAATACCTCAGCTTATCGATTCTTTCACGGTCTCGTTCGAAAAGCCGCCGCACGAGAAAATTCTATGGGCTCTAAAATTGCTCCCTTCGTTGCCTATTCAAAAGGCAATGCTCCCGAGGACTTCCGTATCTAGTTTTTTCTCCTAACTGTGCGAAATATTTGGGTTAAAAAGTTTCATACAAAAAAATTGGAACATTCGACTTTTTAGACATTTTTTTTCGTCCATTTATTTATTCACAACTTTTGCTCTCATCATCGGCGATTTTTAAAATTTCTTTATAACGCCCCGTTCGAATTTCCTCGACAGGTCCGATGATGAGGCCTCAAATGGCCCAGCAACAGCAGCAACAAGCGCTGCACGCAGCCGGTGGTAATATGTACGTCGGTGTTAATGTCACGTGCGCTCGTACAGGCCCGAGCATGGGCGCAATTGGTGGTATGCATCAAATGCATCAGAGACTGGGATATCCAAGAACGAACAACCAACGGCCGCCTAATGTAAACGTCGGTCCACCGGAAACACTGGCCAACAGTATAGCCGGACGTGGAGCTCAACAAGAGTGGCGACATCTACTGATGCAGCAGCAGCAAGGCTTTCAAGCTCAAATGCGACCGCCATTCAATCAACAGAGTCATCAAGGTGAGTCTCGATTCATTTGTTCAATCTGCTTCTACCAGTTTCGTCAAAGCTTCGACCCTTTGTCGCACACGAAACGTCCCAACTGTGCAAATTTTAGATCGAACCTTAACGTCACTTTTTCTCACTTTTTCCACTTCGATCTCCGAAAAAAAAAATTTCTTCTATTGGATTTTTTCACTTTTTACTAAATTTTGTCCAGTTTGACATTAAAACTTTAGAAACTCACGCGCCCTAGAAACAAAGTCGATTTTCTAGCAGGAAAAAATGAAAAAGAAGTTGAAGTTCGCATGGCACAACAAAAACCGATTATTTTTTCAAAGAGAGTCCAAAAGTTTGGACAGTATTTGTCGAAAATAGTGGGGCAGCCGTCTTTGCCATTGGAAAACCGAATTCACTACGAAGAAATTGGACAAAGTCTATTAAGGAGGTTGGCTACATCCCACAATATGATAAGAATTTAATAAAATTGGGTGACAATATTCTTTAACATCAAATACGATGACACAAATTTTTTTTCTTTTTTTTTGTCTACATAGTTGTCGAATAATTCGAGTTTACAATTTGCAACGAATATACTCATATATATCTGAATCTTATGCCTATATATGTGAACTCTAGTGTTCGATTACTCGAAAGCTATGCAGAAGAAAAATCTTAAAAAATTTGGATATTCATATTTAATACTAAAGAGTATGCTCATCGAATTTCATCAAATTCTAATAATTTAGAATTTTTCTATGCTTTCAATCTGACAACATTGTTGTACGTAGCCACTCTCCTTACTTATCAAAATAATGAATGAAAATGAATTTTTCGTTGTATTCGATCGGTGCAAACTCATAAGATCGACGTCGAGTTATTTCAGTAACGGAATCAGTTTTGCTGAAATTTTCAACGGCAAAAGTTGCGAGAAATGTCGATATGAAATTTTCTACGCCTGAGATTGTGTGTCGAAATTGCTATAAATTTTCGTAACCATATGATTAGCACGAGTTTTGGCACGAAAATAAATAAAAATTATTTTATTGGCTATAAATTTATGAACAAAACGACGTTTAATACATTGTTGGAGAAAATAGAAAATCTTGACGAGTTATTGTTTATGTCGAAAAGGTGGCTTCGTCATGGGTGGAGCTGGGGCAATGCAAATGAGCGCGGCACAAATGCAACATCAGCAATTGATTCGATCGCAGAGTGGTGGAATGGCTGGTTCAGGAATGGCCAACAGTTCTCAGATGCAGCAATTACTGTCCCAGCAACACCAGCAACAAACACTTGCAATGCAGCAAGGCAACAATCAGATGTCTATGCAGATGCAAATGTCCCAATCGTCCTCTGTCAACTCCGTAACCAACACAGGCACTGGTGAGTTTGTCTTCTCTCTTGTTAATATTTGTCTAGAGCTGTATAATTATCGATGCCAACCAAATATTGCGATTGGCATTTACGAAGTCTTCGCTTATGCAGTTAAAAATTTTGGACACAAAATCGAAGGTTAAATGTTCAATTTTCGAGTACGAGAAGAAAAATTAGGAATCTCGAAGAAAAAAAGGTTTTTTTTTCCAAATGAACGAAAAAAAGAATTTGGAAATTTCGGTTTTTATTTTTTACGCTTGATTTTTCTAGTCGTAATAAAAAAATTCAAGATTTTTTGCCATTCACAGGATCACCACTACATCCGCATCAACAATACGGTGGAGGTAGTCCAGGCGTTCGTAATATGGGGCAACAGCAGCAACAAGCCCAACAGCAACACAGTCAGCCACCGTCGTCAGCGTCGGACCCTTCGGTAGGAACAGCTGCGGAGTTCAGTTTGGATTTACTGGAGAATCTTCCTGCTGGTGACACATCGAATTTCAATCCCCAAGAATTGTTGAATTCGTTGGAATCAACGGCCGGTTTTAATCTCGACATTCTATAAGGCTGTGAAGTTGGCGCACATTATTATTATTCTCGTAATTATTATTTCGTGGACCGGAGATGGGTTTGCTCCGATTCCCGGTCTCAAAAGTATGCTCTCTTGTTTTTTCTCTCTCTTATTTTTCTTATCTCTCTGCGTTTAACGAGTAAACGCAATCCACACATAGACACAGAGAGCATACGTGATCGAAGCCTCTTCCAGCATCGGATGTTCAAGTCAGACGGTCGTTCAGAGCGAAATCGTACCACGAGAAGTTCTCGCATGTTTTTCCTCTTGGAACAGCGCGAAACGATAGCAGCAAAGGCAGGATCAGTTGTGACGAAGAAAAACCCTTTGGGACGCGTCGATGAAAAGCCCAGCCCTTGGGGATCCGATGGACGAGACTTCTCGGTGGCACATTTCCGTGCCGACCAGTCTCTCCGGGAAGTGCTAATTCTCTCCTAGGCAATCACACAATTTAGTCAAATTTTCTACATTTTAATGCAGTCGCAGAGAGCAAGGAAGAACAAAAGTGCGAGCCTGCTAGAGAGCGAATGAAAATGAATTCTTAATCAAAAAATCGAGCCTCAAGGTCGTTCGATTTTTCGAATTCCTTTTACGTGTTTCCATTTTTTTTTTTTTTTTTTTTTTTTTTTTTTCTGTGAAAAGCAGCCGAGTTTTTTTTTTCCTTCAAATTATGTTCCTCATTTCGATCGTTATCCAGAGCCATAGATCACGCGGTACTTGGCTTCCTCACTCTCTGTGCTTCGAGTGCTCACGTCGACGTTCAACCGGTGTTACTTCGACGAGCACTCTCAAACCGTAAAGTCGATCTTCCTCGCTCGATCTTTCGCACCGGAGAGTCGGCCCTCCCCCACAACCGTCTAAACCAACATATATACAAGACGATACAAGTTACTTATGAATTAGTTGAAGAATTCTCACCCTGCGAAAGTTTAAACTTGGTTCTCGAATTCCTGCTGCTGGGCTTCTCCTTTCCGCGAGGATGCTTAGAGAATGCGTGGAAGATCGATCGTCCCTGAAGTGTTTACGAGGAAAAATTCATGCGTTAACCGCCACGTTGTCGTTCACTCACGGCATTTGTGCGTTTAAGCTAATACCGTAATAATCATTTTTAGTCTAGTGTATTTAAATATATATGTATATACATATATATATCATCGCAATGCTTTCCACGACCAACAGTGAGAAATTTCATCCCTGGACCGGAATCCAAGTCGATCAATTCCATCAAGTTCTCTCGCTCGTCCCGATCGAACGTTTAGAAAGGAAAAAAATCTGGACATGATTTCAATTTTGATAATGAATCAGAGAAAAAATTTCAAAATGTCAAATTTTGACTTTTTGACTCGAAATTCGGTCCTGAACGGAATTTACGGTGTTGATCATGAAAGTTGCGATGCTCACTATAAATATAAATATATTTCTGCGTCAATGGATTTAATACATTCACGTATTTGTCAAAATATATTTATATCTATAGATCTATATATATGTATGTCCGTATGCGCACGTCGCGACGGCGCAATCTACCTATTAAGATAAAGTCAATTATGAACCACATTCGAGTTAGCCGGCGAGAGTCGGAGGATCGTTTATAATGAGCCAAGGTTAGGGGCCAACCGGAGTGCCCAAATCCCCGTACGTGCTCTCGCGCGATCCTTGGCGATGTGGAGAGTTAACCGGGCGAATATCGCGCCAAGAGTCCAATCCTCTCTGAAGCTCTTTAACGTTGCATCCGTAAAGAGCGCGCAAATCGGATAAGCCACGCCTCGCGTTTTAACAGACCTACGAAACCTAAGCCAATTCAACTTTCATTGTAAATATTTATATATAAACACTTATATTAGGAAGAATTTTTGAGCGCACCACCCAAAATTCAATTTTTTCATAGATTACTCGAGACAGTTCGGCACAATCGTTCCGGAATTGCAAATTAAAAACGACAGACGTTCTTTATGTAAAAATCAAATTTCGATAAAATTTCTATCAGAAACGATTTCGTTGAAAAATTTAAGAAAAACATTTTTTTTTATCGATCATTTTTTTTCTATCGATTCGTTTCGGATGGAGAAGATTTTTCAATCGTCGCTGAGAGCAAAACGTTGAATTCGATGGAGATAAATTTGAAAGTTTGCAGGATCTAAAAAGACTCTCCTGCGAGACGATTCGTGCTGGCTGATCTATCCTGAGGGTTCGCGCATAATTATAATAACGCGATAACACAGTTGATTACGAATAAAACAAAAATAGATAATTATTGATGGCGTTTTAATGGTGAACGATGATTAGACTGGGATAATATATCGAGAGAGTAGTTCGCGAAGCAGTTAGGCCGAGCGCGATGGAACGGAAAAAATCTGTCCGATTTTTATGTTGAAAATTTTGTTCTCCCGGTTCGCCAATAGTTTCATTCGCGTCGGAGCAGTTCCTGCTCTCGGCACAACGACCTTCAGGCTCATAGCGCGCGAGATGACTTTGCCCGCTCGAATGGAAAGGAAAAACGATAATTCGATCATTTTTTACAAATTTTCTAAACGTCCACACAATCGAAAACATTGTCTCGTACGCCAAAGGCGAAATTTTTGCTCTGCATAGCCGTCCGTCGACGAAACTTGTGTTTGAAATGAAAATTGCGATTCCGGTTCGATGTCGTTGAGAACAGGATCTGCCAGCGGCCAATCTTCCAAATAGTGATACATTCCATAGTTAAAAAAGAGCAAACGAGAGCGAATGAAAAAAAAAACGAAATAGTTGAAAAAAAAAATCGTGGTCGTGCGGTTTTCCAATAAAAACTGTCGCGTCAAATGAAAATTTTGTGGAGAACCGAAGCAAGGGAACGTTAGCAAGAATAATAAACCCGGGGAACAGCATTGCGGAGAAGGAAAATGTTTTTCTCCGTAGACAAACGTCAAAGTTAAAACTCTATTGGCCGATCATTCGCCGAAGATAAAAAATCGATGAGCCTGAAGTTTGCATCGACGCAATGCCACGAAATGAGAAAAAAAAAATCAAAATAAAAAAATGGTTCGTTCCTTTTTTATTTCACGAATCTATCCGTGAGGTCCAAAAAAGGCAAAACGCAGATGAAGAAAAAAATCGAAAAAAGCGACGAATCATTTTTTTTTCCTTTCATTTCGTGACATTGCGTCGATGCAAACTTCAGGCTCATAAAAATCGTTAAAATACAGGAAATGTTCACAGAGGATCCTATTGGTACGGGCTCTCCTTGCTGGCTCCTAGAGATCCAATTGTCTGCGATATATTATAACTCATTCGTCACACTCATTAAATTAAAAAAAAAGGAAAATAAATAAAGAAAGAAAAAAAAAGAAATTCGATGAAATTTCTGCACCGGACGATTGTGACATTTGTTGTCTTGTAAAATATTGGGGCCACGAAACATAATCTATCGACGATTTACTTTGAGGAGTAGTAAGAGGAGGATCAAGGAGACAGGTGCTCTGATTCTCAACGTCAATATAAACCTATGTAAATCAAAAGTATAGAATTAATATTATTAATGAGAAGAAAAATGAGAAAATGAAAAGAAGCAAAACTGCGAGAGTTTTATCGCCACGTATTCGAGTTGTTTTGTATTAATTTTTTTTTTTTATCATTTTGTACAAGACGAACGCAGAATTGAGGAAAATTGATGAAGGAAAAAGGGCTTTGGAGTATTGAGAGGAGGAAATTGAAGGTTATGGAAAAATGAGCATTTAGGGACCAACGTAAAAGAGGCAGGTGCTCGAGTGGCGTGTGTCTACAGTGGATCGTTGCGTCTGTCGAACGAATAATCAAACGTTCACGTAGCTCGTGTGGATAAACGTTTCTTTGGCCTTTATCGGTGTTGCGCGAACGCTCCGAACGACGTTTCTCGGTTTGTTAATCATTGAAATAGTCAATCGCACGGACCCGTATAAATAT
>JAPYYS010000565.1:0-79081 GCA_030522525.1 Campopleginae sp. 14b | reverse complement strand
GGGTTTTTGAGTATCCAGAGGGGGGCGGGCCCGGGCCGAGTTAAGCCCTCCCGTCACGAGAGGGGGGCCCCCCCCCCCCCCCCCCTCTTGCCTTGCCAGGCAAGAGCGCAGGGGGCTACGAAATTCGAATTTTCACTCGCGCTCAGACACGCGGATACGCTCGTTGAACCAACAATCTGGGTCGTCGTAACGGATAGAGATCGAGCAGAGCTCTTCGTGTACCCATAAACGCGCGTCTTTGCTCATCCATCGCTCTCTCTCTCTCTCTCTCTCTCGCTCTCTCGGTAATAAATGGATGAAGCGCCGAAAAAAAACGTCTACACCAAATAACGTTCGTAGGACGTAGGACAAACTTTCCGTTTCAACAAGTCCTCAGAGTCGAGCCTGCGAACCACTCAACACGAAAAAGTCGATGACTCCGAAGGTTGCAATGTCGTAATTCAACGAAAAAATGATTTTTCCGTTAATTATTTATTTAATTTTGGAATTTTTCGGAATCGTCGCCATTTTTTGGCTCGATTTTCTTTTCGGAATATAATAACGAGCTCTGCTCAAGGAAATAACAAATTTTTGCTGCATTTCAACGACGCAAACTTCACCATGAAGATTTTGGTTCGAGGGCCGCGCAGTTTTTCCTCAAATTTTTAATTAAACTTCAAGAAACTCTTATTTTATGGATTTCGCTCGATCGTCGCGCATGATTTCACGCTCCGAAAGATTTTCAACGACCAACTGATGCTCGATCGATGCCCGAGAAATAAAAAAGAAATACGAATGGCCACGCGCGGAAACCGACGAATAGACGAGCTCAAAACTGGCCGAGGAAAAACACTCGGAATGAAAAGCAAATCCGGTAGGTCAGGCGAAAAGAAAGTAGTTGATAGTCGCTCGTTTATTAGGCGCCTTGTTCCGTCTTCGTGACCAATTCGGCACGCGTATCGCGGACTATTGCATACCGTCACGAGACTAAGCTCCAGTTTTCAATCGCGCGCATGTGTCATTACAATAAGAGATTATACTTTTTCGCACCTTGGTGCGACCATTATTGAGAAATCGCGATCTAAATGACAAATTGCCGCAGGAAACTTAAGCTCGAAGGCACTAAAGTTCGCAACGTTGCAGTCGAACGAAAAAAAAAAACGTTTTTCCATTAATTATTTGTTGAATTTAAAAAACCGTCACAATTTTCGTACCGACTTTCTTTTTGTTCCCTAAACAATATTTCGGTTTATTGTCCTCGCTAAATATTGCATAAGAATCTTGAGATTTGTCCGAAGAAAAACGGAATTTCGTTGGATTCCAACGTCGCAAACTTGCGAGCATAGTAAAGATCGCAACGTTCCAATGCAACGAAAACAAAAATCGATTTTTACGAGTTTATGCATTTTTTTTAATTATCCACCACTTTCGAGTCGATATATTTTTCTGGAGGCAAAAACCGATCGTCTCATCATCCCTATTTAATTCTCAATTAAAATAATGAGCTTTGGCAAAGCGAAATGAAAAATAAAAATATTAAAAATCGAAAAAAAAATGGCGAGAGGCAAATTAAGAAAAAAGAATCGACAAAAAGTGACGAATTATTTTTTTTTTTGTGTGGCGTGAATAAAATAGCACATTTTTCCTTTTCGGCGCGAACAATTCATGAGAATCGTGTGACAAATGCGGGCTCGTTTTTCCTCCAAATTACGAAACCGCAGTCCCTGCCTATTTTATTTTTTCCATGAGTTAATCGACGAGACCAGGAAATGAAAAAAAGTGCGGAGCAAGCAAGAGGCATCGTGGACAATAATGGATAAAAGTTGAGACTTTTGCGTAATTTGTTCACGCAGTTGCCGAGAAAGATCGGTGGATCTTATTATATTCTTGTGGCTGTTTGTTTCTTAAAATATAATAAATGTAGCGGAGCGAGGAGCGCGAGCATGAATGTGGGAACAAAGTATTTTTAACGGGGCGGGCGCACGTACGAGAAACGTTAGTCGCGACAAAAAGGAGCCTGAATGAATCGAGTAATTAAGCATCGAAAAAGAAGCGTGAGAAATGGCTTTTTTCAATGTAAAACAAACACGAGAGAGGCGCGTCAATTTCTTTATTAAATCCGATGTAATATTCTCGAGTCTTCCGAACACGATCGGCCTTCGCGATCGAAAGTTGAGATCGAAAAGATCGCACGCTCTTACAAATGCCGGATATTATTAATATTCATTGCAAAATTATCTCTTGATCGATTAACTAATCGAAATATGGGCGCGGTTGCAAAAAAGCGAGAAAAAAAAAAATTATTTTTTAAACTTGAAAAAAAAAAAATTTTATTAATTTTTTTTTTTTTTCAAATTTTTTAATTTATTTTCAATTTTATTTATTTGTTTATTTATATTTGTATTTATTTATTTATAATTTTATTTATTTATTTATAATTTTATTTATTTGTTTATTTGTTTTTGAATTTTTTTTCCTTTTGAAGATGAAAACGCGAACAGTTTCTGTTCCACGTGGCCTTGAGAATGATATTCCGAGAGTTTTGTCGTTTTTATGGGTTTTGTGGGGAGAGAAAAAAAAAGAATGAAGAATTATGACGAGGCGGGGTTTCGCAAACGATTTTCGTGTGTGAAAAGCGTGTAGAGAAGAATTCTTCATTTCCTACAACTCTCGTGCTGAGACAGCTGTAGTTTTTTAGCGGTGGCCATTATGTCAGAGATTTGCATTGAAAAATCGAGTCTCATCTGTCATTGTTAAAGGTGAAAGCTACTGCGTATATTATGTACGTGTGCAAGTGCCTGAGAAACACTTGTTTTAATCTCACGTTGCACAACGGATAATCTTCTGCTACTATTGTTCAGAGCGAGAGTAAAAAGAAGAGAGAAGACGAAAATACCGCAAGAAAGCCCGTAATTCGTTGACTCTCGTTGTTTTCGTCGACCTTTTGAATAAATCGAGGAAAACGTGGCCAAGTAACTCTAGCAATCGATCGCAATTGAAAAAAAAAAAAAATTCAAGCACGATTATAATTTTTTTTTTTTTAAATTAATCAAATTAATTCGACGAATAATTTTCCGATGAGTAAACATCGTTCCGTATTTTTACGAGCGTACGCACTCAGCTTCACGATTATTTGCAATGTGTCTTCGTAAAATTTTAACCTCCCGCGGATCGTACGATTTTTTATGGCGCCCCGAAACGTTTATCTCTCCGTTTTCGAATTTTATTGAATTTTTTAAATTATTTTTCACGCATTTTTATACTCGGAGGTTCGAAAGTTGTTCCAGTCGTCGCTTTTGTTTTTTTTTCGCAATAAAACGTTTTGAAAAACAAGATTTTGGAAAAGAAATAGTCGATTGGGTCAAAAAGACCCGTGTGGAAAAGCTTGCTTGGGGAGAGCGTAATGGCCGCCCGGGGACTGGATTAGCGTAACCGCGAGGATTTGAAAATAAATGAAAAACAAATGCGCGAGAGTCCGTAATTCCAAGCGCGCGCGCGCGCGGTCACGATGCAACGAGACTTTCGATTATCGAGAAATTTAAAAGCCATAAATTGTCTAAACTCAACCGCCCCACATTGTTTGTAGTGTGCCCCCCCCCCCCCCCCCCCCCCGCTGCTACATGTGCTACACGTATCTATGGATCGAGGTGTGCACACGCAGCGGATTTATATTGGGCCGTAGTCGTAGAGCGGAAAGGGAAAGGCGATATGAAGAATCAGAGCATGACCAATTACGTCCGCACAGTTGGTGCATTTTGTTTTCTTTAAAAGTCCCGTTTTTTTTCTCCTGATTAATATATAGTAATGATAAACAATTAATCATCATCTTTCTACGGTCTTTGAGGGAAGACTCTTGGAAAAAGGGGAAAAAAAAGGAGAAAAAACGAAATTAAATCGTTGGCATATTGAGTATAAAGATATTTTTTATTCGTTTCAGAATCCGGTCGAATCGGGAGATCTGATGCTCCGGGAAAATGACATCAAAAGCCGCGTTATGTCGTAAGTGCGAATAAAATTTCCAAGGGAAATGGAATTTGATGGGGAATAAAGTGGAAAACATTGAGGCAGCGGGTAAAACCCCGTCGAGAACGATTTATTTTTATGATACTTGTCGTTTTTTTCGTCCAGATATTCTTGTGATGATATGGGGTCTGGCTCTAGTTACCGCTCAAATAAATCGAGGAAACATTCCTGTGAGTATACGCGCGCGATTTTGTTGAATTTTTAATTTAAAAAAAAAGTGTAATAATGCTAGCAATAGTTTTTTGGATAATTTTCTTGGAAAATAATTGAAAAAATAATTTTTTTGATTACTTTCGAGGTTATGAGAGACGGTGAAAAAATGGTTGATGGACCTTGTTTCAGGCCGGCGTTCGTTCATCGATGATTGCAAACGGTTGGCGTCCTCTAACGAGCTACGAGCATAAGAGCGCCGCGGGACATTTGCCGAGCGGGAATTTGGGCGGAGGAGGGGGAGGAGGCTCGTTGAACGAGCGAAATTCGGCGAGCGGCCCTCACCCGGTGCACGGAAAATTGCAGGAGCACATGTCGAAATCCGAAAAATTAAGCTCGAAGCAAAACAAACACCCGCACGATTACAATCCGCCGAGTATTCTCGGGAGCTTCAGCGTGTTTGGCAACTCGCTGCCAAAAATTCGCGGCAACGGCGGAGAATCGGTCAAGTCGCCGGTCGCATCGGAAACTCGAGAATACTCGTTTTTAGTGCCACCTCCGAGGGAGCCGGTCCGTTACGATATAGATCCTTATCGGAAGGTCATACTGCGTGATAACGAGGCTTTTTTACGGCAACCGTCTCAACAGTACATTATTTCTCATCCGATCGGAGCTGGCCCGCCCGGAGATATAAGGAATGTTCAATATTTTTCTAAAGGCGGAGCTGCCGCGGGTTCGGCGAGTACGCACACAATAACGACCTTGAAAAACCGACCTGTCATCTCGGAATACAACAACGGTGGAGCTCCCGGCCAACAATCTCTGCGACCGCAACAACAGCAGCAGCAACACGTCCCGTTCGAATCGTTGAAATTGTCAAACACTAAATTATTCCTTCAGCCACCGAGCGCGAACGGAGCGCCGAATTTCGCGCACGAGCCCCAGCAACCGATCGACAACATTTACGAACGTTTCCCACCGTCTCACTTGTCCCATCCCCAGAAACTGACTCAAGAGAGTTCAGGCAATTTTTACAGTCACATAAATCACCCATCGCCGGGTAATTACAAAGGGCAAAATGTCGAGCGCGATCCGTCCTTCATTGTTCACGAAAGCCACGAACTGAGCTACGCGACACCAGCGCCTCTGCAGGTGAGCCAGCCAGGCTTCGCAGCTTTCGGCAATTTCCGACCGTCCTCCGCATACGAAAATCTCCATTCTCCCGAACGTTATTCGACCTTGAGGCCGGTCGTTTCGCACACGGATAAATTCATCCCCTCAAAGCCGGACAGAACGAGACAAAAACAAGAAAATTATCAGAAATATCCTCAAAAAAATGGAAATGCGAATTTAGATAACAGCATCGTTGCGCCCGAGTATTCGAACGGAATCGTTAATACTTATTATATTTCGGAACAACAGAGCTTAACACCCCCTCCGCCAGCTGCTGCTTGGTCGGTGCCGTCAAAGGGGAAACTGACTTCGGATATAAACGAAGTATTGCCCAAGCCCGATCGTCCGACAAAGTTTAACCTTGAGCCGCCGAGCTCTAGCCTCCAAGAATCCCAACGGCCGAGCAATCAAAACAATCTCCATCCGAATTATATATTCCCGCGACCAGAAACGCAGCAACAAAAGCAGCAACATCAATATTTTCCGAACCATGCATTGTCTTCGATAAACGAGCAGCCGGAAACGATTTACGAGACACCGGAAAGCCTTTCTCTCAAGCACTTTAACGAGCAACAGTACAGACTGCAACAGCAATTGCTGCAACGCGATCGCGAAAGATTGAGGGAGCAACAACTGCGAGAACAACAACTCCAGAGACAACAACAGCAGATCGAGCTGGGACGAATAACCGCAGCACGAGAACGAGAGAAACAATCGACCCTTGGCACACCCCCTTCGCGACCATTACCCGAAAGCCCAAGGCCGACTGTCGAATATTACGACACGACTGTAATTTACTCTCAAGACCTCGGTGCCCAGGCTGAGAATCAAGAAAATAATCAAGAGATACAAAAGCTTCCGGAACAACAATTTATTCAGCAAGAGTATGAAAGCAATCCCTCGAAATATCAGCAACCGGATGTCGAAGCTGCCGTAACTTACGAGCCAGAAAACGTCAGCAGTTATTACGTCGAGACCGAAAAGAGCACTACGTACGAATCAACGGAGGCGCCCGCAACTACTGCCGGACATCGAACCCGACCCCGTAAACCTACAAGCGCTGTACCCGCGAAAAACGAGCAAGAAAATCAGCAGCAACATCGTCGGAGAAAGCCAACGACGCCGTCGTACGAAGAACCGACTCATCGTCATCAAGATGAAGAATATTATCACCTCTCGACGCTCGCTCCAAATCCGATTGTCCAGAGTCCCGGAAGCCTCTTTTCTTTTCCGGTATCGAGCGAGACGCCAACGACGGTTTATCAAAGCTCTAGTTATCCGTCGGTAACAACGGGCGGCAATTACGACGTACCGACAATCGTGACAACGTCAACGACGACTTCTCCACCAAGAACAACGGTCACAACGTCGAGCTCGACGACTTCGCGGCCGAGATCTCGGCGACCTTCGACTGGCAATGGAGGAAACGGACGACGAAGGCGCCCGACCTCGACCACGACGGAACAGCCGGAGACAGCACCGCCGGTAACTTACCGACAGGAGAATTACACGAGATACGATAAGATCGAGAGTGACGTCACCACCCCCCGAAGAAGAAAACCTTCGTCCTCCGTCGCTCCCACGACTCAATCCCCGTACGAAATCGATCCAACTACCAGCACCGAGCAGAAAATATTCGACATACAAAATTACGGTCACAAATTGGGCGCGAACGAGCATCAGGATTACGTAACCGAACTTCCGGAAACGTACAATACGAATAACGAGCATGTGTCCTCCCAACAATCTTACGCTCCTTACGGAAACGAACGAGATTCCGCTTTTTACTACACGCCGGCGTACGAGGAGACCAGCCAATTGACAACGGGTCAAGAATCCACGGACTACGGATCTTCCGAAACCGGGGTCGGCCATTCGACTGCTCCGACGAGTTCTCTCAATCGAGGAAAAACGCGGGAAAACACTGAGAAAAACGTTTACACAAACATCCCCTTGGAGGAGCTTTTCGTAAATACCGAAAGTCCAGTATTTTATACGACGACGGCGGCGGCAACGACGACGAGAACAACAACAACGCCAACTCCGACAACGACGAGACGCTCGAGCTCGGTTCAGCCAACGAAAAGTCCGTACGCGAGAACAACGGGAACGCCGGTGGTTCAAACGTCAACGGAAACGGTGCACACGACGCGTGCGCCGGCCCATCGAATGCGACCAATGAGATTCGGCAACTCGACGAGGCCACGGTTCAGCATAAAAGATTACAAGACCCGCTTGGATTATCGCAATCGTAAAACGAGCACGAGCGAAGCTCCGAACGTTCATACTCGTCTGAAGGGCAGCGGGGCAGCCGCAAAAAATCAACAAGAAAACAGCGAGGACTCGCTCGAATCAACGACCGCGAGATATCGACACATGTCCCGAGTTTCTTACAGAATGTCATCGACGACGCCATCTTATCAGAGGCAGCGAGAGAGAGATTCGGCGAACTCGACGACCGAGAGAATCAACAGATTCACACCGAAAAGGCGTTTGCCGAACAATCATTTGTACCGAAGTAAAATCTCGACGAGCACAACGACCCAGCGTTCAACGGGCGACGAGGCGGACAGTGACGACGTCTCGACGAACACCGGGACATCATCGACGTCCGCATCGACGCGGCTGAACGCAGTGAGAAACGAGAACGTATTTTCTTCGGCAATACGCGCTCGTCGGCCGCAGATGAAACACGCAGTTTTCACTCAATCGAGCGATCTGAGAACAACGAAAAAACAATCGACCGAAATGGTGCCCGAGGAAACGAGTTTTTATTCACCGGCGATAGCTCAGCAGCTGCTCGTCACCGATTACTCCACGAGCTTGAAAAGCAACAGCGAAGAATCTGACAATTATCCGAACGTGTTAACGAGCCAAACTGATGAAAACAATCAACTTCCGGTGACAACGAGTCTGCCTCAAGTGTCCTCTCCCCCCTCCAATCTGTCCTCCCTCCCCGAGGAGAATCTCGACGATAGGAACGTTTTCGAATCCACAACCCAATCGGCGTCCAGCCGACTGAACGAAGCGGGCCAATCTGAGGCTCTCGTGAACGAGACTCCGGTGATGCTGGATGCGCAATTCGAGCAAGACCTTTTCGCAAAAGCGTCGCAGAGCGTTGCCGATTTGACCAGTTCGGCTTCCGCGCTTTACGACAAGCCCGGCATGTTTAAAGCTGTTTCCGTTTCTCCTTCCGCTTCCGAAGCCGGAAGTACCGGCTCTCTTATCAACAGCCGCTTCAAAATCAATCAGGACAAACAACCCACATTACCGATCGAAGCTTTTTTCCATGAACTCTCAAGCAGCAGTAAAAATTAAATCGCCCTTGTTTCTCCCCATAAATTAGCCTCATTCTCCTTATTTTTTTTCCTCCCTTCCCGCGCGTTCTTTATCGAGATTTTTTTTTCCACGTTTCTCCCGCGCAACTAATATATTTCCCTATAATCGTGTGCGGTCGTGATTGCGTATTAAAAAAAAATAATTTGCTCCGAAAATCGTAAAAAACTGAAGAAAAAAAAAGATTTACTCCAAAAATCGTAAAAAATATTTTTGAAAAATCAATTTTTTTTTTCGAGACTCATTGGCGGAGCCGTTTAGTCTCGACCTATCATGAATATGACTATTCATAAAAAAAAAAGCGATTTTTAATAGAGACTCGAGTCGTAAATACCAAATATGGCAATCCTCAATAAAAATCTATGCATATCCTCGTGTAAATAGTAATGAAAAGCAACGTTAGTATTATTTATACGTGTTATTTATTTTACTAGTAATAATAAAGCAAAAAAAAATGTAAGATGTTGTCGACGACTGGATCTTGTTGAATAATTAAGCAAAATGCTGAATAAATGTCTTACTCATGAAAAAACAAATAAAGGGAGATTTCGGGATTGATTGAGTTGCCGGAAACCGCGGCGAATTGGCAGTGAATCTAATTTTAATACGGACGATAAATATCGGCTGGAAAAAACGAATCTGCAGGTGAATATTTCAAGGGAGGACAAATGGAGGTTTGTACGTGGAGCATAATTTAGCGTCACGATCGATTGACCTTTAACGCGTGTGCACGTAGCCAAGTTATTGTCTTAAAATGAAATAGTTGCCGGACATGAAACATGCGGAAAACATGAAAATAATGGAGTTTGTGTCCGGAGGGCAAATTGGTTGAATCGTTTGTTGGGTATCGGAGTAAATAAAGCCTCGAAGTATAATTAGTTACAGAATTTGAGGACAAATTGGTGGGACAAAGCTTTTGGTTGTTTGTTCTTTTAAATTTCGAAGCAATATTGGTTGTGCAAGAGCATCAATTCTGAAGGATACATAACGTCAATGAATATTGTACGGATTATCGCTTTTCTATTAGTTGTGAAGCTTGATCCGTGCGGGTCGTTGAGAGCGTGCCCCGGAGGTGCGCCGGAACGGGGCGAGAGAGGCTGAAGCCTCCAGGGGACATCAACAGAGAGAGAGAGAGGGCAGGGCAGGGGGGGGGGGGGGGGTGACAAAGACGAGGATAGAAAGACACATGGAGAAACGTGCATGTGTGGATATCCATTGGTCGTAGAGTTAATCGGGAATGAAGAGGCAAAAGGGCGAAAGCCCTGAGGAACGAAGGCAAGATCGATGTCCATATGTTACATGCGAAATCTATCTGTGACCTCTTTATGCCTCATCCTCCTCGCTCGAGATATAAATGGGTTACTCGGTGTCGAAGAATCTACGTCGACTAAATAATTTATCCATTATTTCATGCCAAGAGAGACTGGCAGAAAAGCAAATAAAATTGGATCGAGAATGGAGAAGAATGTCGAGGAGAGGCGCGAGGCGCTCGATCCTCGAGAAAACGACTCATTTTTATGGTTAATAATTCCGTTGTATGAGGCAAATAAAAACAAAAGAGCAAAACGGTGCATTTAGTGCTCGAGGCGCTCGCAAGTCTCTCCGGGACGTGCCCCACTCTGCCGGACACATCAACTTTTCACATAACAGCTCCGTTTACTGCGTTTCATTTATATCTCCATAGACACGTGGTAATGCGCATCGGTCCCGGACCTGGAATGAAAAGAAAAAAACGAGAATAATAACGTGCACGTCTTGATGGGAAAGGAGCAAACGAATAAAAGAGAAATGTTGTGCGAGGAGGGAGAAGATAAACAAGCGGGTTAAATGCATGACTCTCGAAAATGGCATTTGCTAAATAATCGTTCGCTTTCATGTTGAATAGCCCGTATATATACGTAGATGCTGGTGGATGCGGAGCGAGAGGTGGGATGGGGGATCAAGCGAGATGGAGAATTTACAGCGTTTGTGGTGATAGTATATAGTAGCCTGGGACGTTTTAGCTTGTCGGAACGTAACGCGCGCGGGCAGCGCAGGGGGATGAAGAGCATGAGGAAGAGGAAGAGCCGGAGGAGGAGAAAGCAGCATCAGCGAGGATAGAGACAGAGGGAGAGATATGCAGCAGCAGTAGCCAGCGATGAAGCTGCTTCCCCTTTCGTCCTGCTAACCCCATCAGCAGTCGTGCTCCCTCTTCGGGCATCCCCAATAGCCGCAATGTGCACTCCTCGCTGCCTCATCCCTACCCTCTGGCAGCAACCCTCTCGCAGCAGTAAGCGATGCCAGAGAGAGGAAAACCCGGGGAGAGGGATCTCGTCTCGTCTCTGCTTTCTTCCTCTCTCTCTCTCTCTCTCTCTCTCTCTCGCTCTCTCTCTCGCTCTCTGGGACGCCCCCGTTTCAACCCTCAATCTTGCGACAATCAGTCAGTAATCGGGCGTCAACGAGCTTGCCCACGCGCCAGAATACAGCACTCGACCGGCTCAATTTCCTACACCGATAAGACCAGAGACCGAGAGAGAGAGAGAGAGAGTGAGAGAGAGGGAGAGAAAGAGACTGCGCAAAGAGTGATCACGTGCCCGAAAAGCTTTTCCGCACGAGCGAGAATCCCTCGGTGTCTTATAAACACGCAACTTTCGGTAACACACAAGTGGAGAGAGCGCCCCGTACACGCACGTGGATTCCACGTGTTTATCAGCCCCGCTGGCAACCTTTTTTTTTACTCCTTTTTTACATTTTTCTCTCTCTCTCCCTCCGGGCATTCCCATGGACGAAAAAAGAATGAATAACGACGCGCGGCCAACGGGCCTCAGTTCCGAGTCTCTCCCAAAAGCGACGCGTCAATCTGACAACTCTATTTGTAAACAGCCACACGTACATCCTCGTATTTAAGTGTCTGTGCTTCGTTGCAGAGTTAAGTGAATAAAATGTACACCCTTTGAGATGTTTATCGAGCTGTGTACGAAATGGTGCATTGAACAAACCGCCCAGTGAATGTTTTAAAAGTCCAAGATCCTGGACCGGCGTCGAGACGAGCCAGGACTATTGGAGGTCGAAATTTGTCGGATTGGAGTGTCTGAAATGAAAAAAATACGTTTTATTAAAATAGAGGCTCAATTTTTGGACTCGAGATCGTATGAATTTTGAAAAATCGCCATGTTTTCCAATCGAGATTACCGGAGGCTTAAAAAATTCGAAAAAATCGTCATGCCCGGAACGAGTGGATGGAAAAAATCGTCCCCGCCAACTAAAATACCCGTTATCGTTCTCGTGCAAAGATAGAGCAAGTTTTGTTTTTGTTAAGATGAACGAATTTATGGAGAGGAGAGTCGGTTGCTGGTACTCGGAGGGGGCGTAGTAAAATTTCGTGTTTAAATGGATGATAAGGAGTTGGCTGATGGAGAAAATGGGAAGAAAGAGAGTTGGAGGGAGTTTGAGAAAGAGGACAATGGAATAGGAATCATCGAGGAGTCACGTGGCCAAGAATCGATTTATTTATCGAGCGCCGGAGGGAGATTCGCCGAGGAGGAATTGCCGAGGAAGCAGGATAGAGGGAAAGAGAAAAAGGAGGAGGAGGAGGAGGAGGAGGAGGAGGAGGAGGAGAGAGTCGAGAGGAAAAGTCGAGGCCGGAAAGGACGAGGCCGAGGATTCGTGATAAGGAGAAACGAAAAGAAGAGAAAAGAGAGGAGAAGCCGGAGCCGGAGTAAAAGCAGCGAGATCAGCTCGGAAAGCAGCGCGGAGAGCAGGAGCAGCGAGGACGTAAACAGCGACGCTAGCGTCATAAGCGGAACCTGGCACGAACATGTTTACGCAGCGCCCCCTAGAGTCCCAACTGCTCACATGATAAGCGACATTTTGGGTTGGACGAAGCCTGACAGGCTGCTGCCAAGAGCTTCGAGACAAAATCGAGAATCTCGTTCGATCCTCGTTGACGATCGCCAAATGGTACTCAATGTCGAGAGCCTTGGTGAATATTGTTCGCCGAGTTTTCCATCGGCAACGAGTCGTTCTCCGCCGGACGAGCGGCCAGTTATCCGGCCCGAGGAGTTTTGTCAAAACTCTCGTTCGCCGGGACTCAAATCGGTGTCTCTATGCGGCACGGGACCTTCCCAATCGCCGACAAAGTTCTCTTCCTTCGAGGACGACCCGACGAGACTCACTTCCGGTCTCGGCGCGCTCTCGAGTCTCCAAGATTCTCAATTCGCTCGAAAATCGAGTCCAAACAAACTGGACGATCTTCCTCTCAATCTTTCGGTCACCTCGAGATCTCAAACGGACGAACCCCCAGCTCGTTTCATCGATACACCCAAATCCGTTCGTTCTCAACCTCCCAAAGCGTCGCGCGCTCATCTCATCGAATCCCAATTCGAAACACGCAACGAAGACAAGGCCCGCCAACCTCCCAGTGACAAATCACGGGAATCTCTCAACGAGGGAGACGCTGGTGCGCGAGACAACGGAGACGAACTTTCCAAGGCCCAAGCAATCGGCAGTTCCCTTCCTGGAACGATCCTCAAAGGTTCGTCATTAACAATCATTTCGTCCAGGGCACAGCCTCCCAAATATTCGTCGATTCACCTCCGATAATAAATTCCATAGACTCTTACCCGTTGACCTTGAAATCCAGTTGCCCAAAGGTCCCGCAAACTCATCGTGAGTCATAGTCAACGATTGTTCCCAGTAGCTCACGTAATCGGATCGAAAATTGCCAAAAATCGTCGTCGTCTCGACATCCTTCACTGATCATTGCTCGTCCAAGGCGATCCGGTTGTAAATCCCCAGGAAAAACTGTCCACACAATCGTCGAGTCTGTGGGAAAGAGCGTGAAGAATTAACATTAAATTATTACAATTGCGGACACTTAATTATACTAATGGCAAGGCGTACATAGAATTTAGCTAATGGAACAGTGAAAGCAGCTCGGGTAGAAAAAGCCTGTACGAGATAGAATGAGTAGCGCACATGATGCATCCTCGTAGGATAAACGATAAAGTTTCAGGTTGATGGAAATGTAGAGTTGACACTTGAGCAAATTTCCGTTATATCATAGTATATATTTGACTCGGTTATCCTCGTCGAGAGAGTGGATGAGAAGAGAGCGATGCATAAGTGTAGATTTAGTCTCTCGTTCTATCGGCTGGTACAGAGTTGTGTTTAGGGGTGTTAATTGGCTGGCGTATCACCTCCCTCGTTCCACGCAGAATGTCACTGTATACATAAGCTCGGTGGGGCACGGTCGGCGATGGGGTTACTTTGTGTAGGATGAGTCTGTGCAACCGATCAATAAGTGCCGCTTGCCTAAGCCGTTTTAACTAGATAGTACATTCACTACGTTTCGCGCGATACACCCCTACATTCATTATTATTCCATGTTACCAAAGCCACCGCGCACTCCCCGCCCCCTATCTACCCTATCCTCTTATCTTTCTATGTACATATCTCCTCCGTACATTTTAATCTCGAATAGTCATAAAAAAAATGAAAAAAAAAAAAAAACTTCAACGTTCCATTCAAATTTACTCGGCATCGTGATTCCATTGGTTTTTCATCACAATCCACCAAATTTATACTCACTCCGGGGGAATAACTTCATTCAAACTCGGGATTGTAATTCCATTGATTTTTTTTATATCATTTTCGAATATTTGGAATAAATTTTTCGAAAAATTCCATTTAATGGAATCGGGATCGTAATTCCATCGATTTTTTATATCATTTTCGAATGTTTGGAATAAATTTTACAAAATGTTCCATTTAATGGACTCGGGATCGTGATTCCATCGATTTTTTTAATCATTTTCGAATATTTGGAATAAATTTTCCAAAAACTTGCATTAAAATGGACTCGGGATCGTTTTTCCATCGATTTTTTTCATCATTTTCGAATAATTGGAATTTTTCTTTTAGAATTCCATTCAAATTGACTCGAGATATCGAGGATCCTGGAAAAATAAAGTTTAATATGAGATACGACTTCTCAAGGCGATGAGGCAAATTTTTTTCTATTATTAATTACCTTCTCGAGCAATAATTGTTTGTTGATTATTCCAAGCGAGTCTTTATCGATTTTACGATTTCCCGATTGTACGTGACGCATGGAATTTGACCCTTGCTCCCCATAACTGCTCCGTATCCAAGAGGAATCGTTGGGGTCGAGCGCCTATGGCTATGTAGTTGTTCTTCCCTCGCGATGTTCGGCATCTCCGAGCTCTTTGTTGCCGTGTCATCGTCTCTATTGGTAAATTTGTCCAGAGCACCTGAAAAGTTTATTCCTCAATTAGACTCCATTGCTGCAAGTCGATAAATATAAAAGCACAGATACTTGGGTATCGAATAAATCATTGATTGAAAAAAACGAGCGTTTCCTTTATTGGGAAGTTTGCATCGTCAGAATGCAACGGAATTAAGTATTTTTTGTGTGTATTTTTTTTTCGAGGGCCGAGCTAAAAAGTAGCAAATAATAAAAAAAATATTAAAGAAAAATCGAGGCGATTTTCAAAATTTTTACCCTCCATACGAATCACACGATTTTTCATGGCGTTTCGGAATTGAAAAAAATCTGAAAAAATTCTCTAATGCACTCCATTCATTCTACTTCAAGGTTTCATATTTTTTATAGTCGTTACTTCGTTCATTTCAATATGAAGCGCTTGAAAAAATTAAATTTTTGAAATAAAAACGTTGTTGTTTGGGTCAGAGAGACCCGTATGATCAGCGAAGGTTTAAAAATCGGTAAAAAATCCAGAATACTGTATAACAATGACTCTGGAGTTTGGAACGTTGAGATTCAACGAAAAATCCTTTTTCCTTTACTAATTTATGAAATTTTCGGAATTCGTGGCCATTTTTCGTGGCGATTTTGTTTTCGACTCGCAGGAGATAATTTTTTTTTTTCAGATCAAATATTTCTAAATGATTACGAGCTTTGCTCAAGAAAAAAACAGATTTTCGTCGGGCTTGAACGATGCAAAGTTCAGCGTGATATTAGCGAGGAGAGTTTTGAGAAAAAAAAAAGGTTTTTTCGTTGAGAATCAAGTGGCTAGTGGAAGTAATTTTTTTGATGCGATTTCAGGAAGCGCCGGCTCGCCTTCGAGCGGCAAAAGTTTGAGCACGAAGGCTCGGAGGTTAACGAACAAAAGTGTGAGCGAGCGAGCAGTGACTGGGGCCGGTGAAAAATCGAAGAAAGAGGCACGAGTGCGACTCGAGTCATTGGCCGAAGATGCTAATCTCTCGGATCAAAAGAAGAAGAAAGCTCGGACAACTTTTACCGGAAGACAAATATTTGCTCTTGAGAAACAATTTGAGAAAAAAAAATATCTTAGCTCCTCGGAAAGAGTCGATATGGCGAAAATGCTCAACGTCACCGAGACTCAGGTTCGTTTTCTTTTCGAAATAACATTTTTCTTTCTCGCTTCGAATTTTTCGCGATTCATAAATAAATAAAAAAATTTGAATAATTCAACAACAAAAAATAGAAAACAAAGACGAAAATTTGATTTTTTTCGTTGCAGGTAAAAATCTGGTTCCAGAATCGGCGAACAAAGTGGAAAAAGCAGGACAACATAAGCAATGCCGAGGCGGCCGAGTACAAAAATGTCAACAATCCGAAATTAATAGTCGCCGGCAAAGGAAAAAATATTTCCGGTGACGAGAGCACAAATTCCGACAGCCTTTCCCAATTGGGATTCAAGAGCGTAGGCGCAGAGTCGAAAAGCTCGAGTGAGGCGTCGGATCGAGGCAAGCAGCCGCTCGATTACCACGTGCAAGCCTCTCGGGAGCGCCAAGAGTCAGCGAGATCGATAGAAAGCATGGCGGCAAAAACGCATCAGCCAGCAATCCGCCAGGGATCCCCGGAGGATCGAGGCAGAAACGTCGAGCCGGCATCGCCCTCGGAGTTGCCAGAAATATTTCTCACCGATAAGCCCGACGCTACGAAACTCGAAGCCAACGATTTACCCCGAAAAATGAAATGTCAAGAAATCAACCATCTCGAAGGTAAAACCTTGACCGACACCGAAAAGATCGAACCGGAAATCGAAGTTTCCGAAAAAAGCAACAATTCGTCGAAATCGTTCGGTTCAGTTGGCAGCAAAACTTGCAAACTCGTTAAATCTCCTTGCCACCAATCATCCATAAACAACGACCAAGCGATCTACAATTTTGGCAACTTTACTGCCCTCACTAATTCCTCTACCGATGTCGATGCTATGGATCGAACATTTCGAGCCGAACATTCCAGCTAACCAGCATTATCTTCCGATTATATATTTATATCTGAATAATATTAAAAGTTATATTCCAACAATCGTCCAACTAATTTCGTTGTTTTCCAACGTGCCACTCTCGCCGAGAAGCTCATCAACTTTTCCTCATTTATTTCTTATCGCATTGTGGTTTTCTTCGCGAGCACCGGGCACAGACGTAGATCCACACAGCAAAGACGACACCGGGACAGGCTTCTTTGTTGCCGTTTGAAAATTGAATTTACTTGAAAAATTGCAACGAGTCCATTTATTATTGCGAAGTTATTAATGAAGAATATATTTTTTAATAGAAAAGCACCAAATTTTCATTCACTATTTGTCTACGATAATGGGACAGTCTTATTTGCCATTTGAAAATCGAATTTACTAGGAAAATTGCATCGAGTGGATTGATTTTCAAAATAATGAAATTTTTCGTTGTTTCCCAACGAAAACTGATGATTTTTTTATCGAAGAGCACGGAATTTTCATTCAGTATTTGTCTACGACACTGGGACAGTCTTCTTTGCCATTTGAAAATCGAATTTACTAGGAAAATTGCATCGAGTCCCTGAATTATTGAAATAATGAATAAAAAATATATTTTTCCTTGTTTTTCAATGATGAAAAGTTCATCGAGAGGAATTACTTTATAAATATCGTCGCAATAGATCCCTGTATTTTTCTATTCGCCTGCAAATATATGTGTTTCCACTTAAATTAAGGATAAGATACTCTAACGAACTTTTACGCTAAATAAATGGCCAGACGGTAGAGCATTCGAGTTTGCATAATTGATCGAGAAGCAACGTCGAGTCTCAGTCCCTCATAAATACACGCAGAGAAATTCTCACCGCGCAGGATCTCGCTAAACGTTCGTGTCGCACGCGGGTACGAGGCGATACCCAACGCAGTTTTGTGGTGAATCAGTCGCCTTGATCGATCTCGAATATTGAAAATGAAGATTTTCGATGCCATTCAAAATATCCAAGGAAAAAATAAGTTTTTGCCGTTGCAGGAAAACCGCAGCTTCGAACTACGATTTCCAAATATTTTTTTCTTAATTTTCGTACCGACCGATCGAGCGCGTCGAAATTCTTACCGACCGAACATCTTTACCATCGGTCGGTAATTTACCGACACCGGTAGGTGGCATTTCAGAATCCTAGAATAATATCAAGTTACCGGTGGCGCCACTGTTCAGATGCGAAAGTTGTTTATCAACATTTATGGGCTGCTATGTCGCGAGGGCGAGATGCTGATCTTGAATACGCGAGCCTCGTAAACAAAACGTTCGCGGAAGCAATTTGACGAATTTATAACGAGAGTTACGTTTGGCTTTTCCGTAAGACATCGCGAATCCACGTCGATCTGTTGGATCCGTGAACCGCGTACGCGCAAATTACGTGAACCAAGGTATTTCGGCGACTGACGTGCAGTTTGGATCGCGTACTGTCGTCGTGTAGTACCCGGCGGGCTACAGGCGCGTCAAAACTCTACTGTAAACCCTTACGAGACAAGTTATGTCAAGTGGCAGTGTGCAATGTTATTCTTCTACATTCTAAGCTGGATATCTCTGGTAGTTCAAATTTCTTTTATCGTTATTTCGATCGGTAAGAAAAACTACGTTCCAGAATGTTATTTACGATAAAATTTGTACTTTTTTCTCTTTTGCTCAATTGTTAGGACTTTTTTGAGGTTATCTTTCGAACATTTTCAAGTTTTGGGAATATTTTTCATTCCAGCCGCAGGATTGTACTATATTGCCGAATTCGTCGAAGAGTACACAGTCATTTCGAAGAAAATCATCAGGATTTTCAGTCTCGTAAGTTTTTTTCCATCATTTCGATTTTTCTTTTTGAATTTCGATCGTTGACTTCATTTATTTGGGTCGAAGAGAACGAGCGATTGAAAAGGGAAGAGTAACAATGGGAAGTTTTGATCGAAACGATTTATCGCCGAATAATTTGAGGGGTCAATTTAATTTTCTTAGCGGACAATTTCAGACTTTGAGGTTATGTCGCTCGATGAGATTGATCTAAGCAACTATAGTCATGTAACTTCGACGCATTATTCTTTCCTCGATATTGGCTCGTCATTGTCACCTTCGTTCGCTGTTGCCACGTGCGCTTCATCTATTTCTATACAACGCACTTAAAAATATAAATAGTATTTCCGGTTCGTCGCGATGTTTTTCGCCAGGCGGAATAGCTTGATTTTCGTTAAAAAAAACCTCGACACTGAAATCACTCGCTTCTGCCAACAAATTTGAAATAACTTTAACCCAAAATACTCGCCCGAAGTACAAAGAACGTGTCTACGTTTGTCAATAAGTATTCAAACTATTTGCCAGCTCAAAATTCATGAAAAATCAGCTTCGAAATTGAATTTTCACTCACGGACTGCTTTGGGACGACAAATTCATTTCCCTCGGAATTCCCAAACAATAATGCATTCACAGTGTGTTTTTTGCTATGTTTTTTCCCAAAAGTAATGGGTAAATGTTTTTTATTCAATTTCACAGGTAACATGCGCCATCCACATAGGACTTTTATTGTTCGAGGACCTTCCCCTAGCCATGAACATCTGTGGAATGTTAGCTCAAGCTGCTCATCTCTACATTCTCAAATCTTTCCCATACGTTAGCATCGCCTCCCCAGGATTTATCATCACGGTCATACTTCTCGTCGTCAATCACTACTTTGCTTTCACATATTTTGCCAGAAATATGTACAATTTTTCGGAGGTAATTAACTATTCATGCGTAGACTTAAAATCTTTTTTTATGGCTTACCGGATTGTACGGATCCCTTTTGTCCCGCCACTTGCGACTTACGTATTTGGAGAAAAAAATCTGGTCTATCGATGCTGCTTTGGTTTTATAGTCGCATTTGTTTTATTTGAAAAATGGAAAACTCAAAGAAACAGCATTTTTTAAAAAAAATTTGGCTCGGGTCAAGAAGACCCATACGACGTGCGGAGGGTCAACAAAACATTTTGAGGATTTTGGAATTTCAGGTCATCGCGTACTTCACTCTCTGCTTGTGGCTCGTTCCATTTTCGCTGTTTGTTTCACTCTCAGCGAACGAGAACGTGCTTCCTACAACTTTCCAGAGCGAGAGAGTTCGTGGCGGTGAGTTTTCGAATTTTGTAAAAAAAAATCAAAAATTCTCCGAAACATAACCTCACTCTCGTTTTTTTACGTCTTTTTAAACTGGAGCAATTTTTTTTTATGTTCGCAGACGACGATGTGATATCGAATTATTTTTCGGGGAAGAGGAAACGCTCCAGTTTGCTCTCTGTGTTTGAATACGCCAAGGAATACCTCATGCCGCAGCGTCGCAATAAAAAATCATTTTAAACTATTTTTATTTACGTAAATACGTATCTGTTATTTTTTTGCAACGACGTAGATATAACACTCTTCTTTCCTCTAGTCCGGAACAAAGCATTATGTTCCGATTCTCCCCTTCGACCTCCAATCGACCAAGAACTCGTCGATTCGTATAGATATATATATATATATATATATCGCGTGTATGTAATGACTTTGTAATGGCGCGCCGATACGTCGATCGGTCAACGAACGAAACAAAAAGCATTTTTTGCTAAATAAACGGATGAAACCGATTGGAGAATTTTTTACAGCATCAAAACTTACGCAGGATCGTACGACGATATTCCAAAATGGCGGTGAGGGTCATTGTTTTGTTGATTGAGTGAAAAAAGGCGGCATGAAATTTCCGCACGCCGCAACTTTATATGCACACGTTTTGTTATGATCGCGAAAAGTTTCGCGATGCCGAACAGTAAAACGATACGCGAACCGACTAGATTCGTTGATTTTTTCACAGTCCGCGATGCTCGCGAGATTATCTTTCGATTTGAGTCATAATTATTTCGCATATGTCATCGATTCTCACACCAAAGTCGACGAAGAACTGAAACGGGAACACTTTTCTCTTTATCACTGACCGTTCCAAACACTTTTTTCAAGAAGTTTCGATCGTTGCTCGCATCGTCCGCGATTCGCCCTCTACGCTCAACGCCCCCTATTGACAATGTCCGAGGCGGGCAAGCACAGATGATGTGCCGAAACACATTTTCTTATCATTTTTGCCCGGCACGAGGAAGAATTTAACCAGATTTTGATAACCCTTTCCCTCAAAAGTCTTCGAAAAGGCGGGCAAGGCAAAAGCTACGCGTCTTTATACGTGAAACGCGATTCGCGTCAAGGTCGCGAAAACTCTCCGCCAGTCGGCAGCACCGTCCGAGGGATGTTGACACGCGCGTAAAATCGGAGCGCCGCTTTTTGTCGATTCGAGTCGCACCTTTCACAATCCGCACACTCCGCCGCCACTTTTTTAATCCACAATATTGAGTTTTTTTCCATCGAGCAATTTTGCGAATGTTCCGTCACTCGAGGATCAACTGGAGCTAGGAATCCACAGGAATGACTCGACAACAAACGTTCCGGGGGTGAGCCTGCGAGTTCGGCTGCGATACGCGTGCTCTCCATTTTTTTGCAAATACTTCCCGTGCGGATATCCCGCGCATTCAATGCTCAAGGTGAAAAAAAAAATAGTCTGAGATTTGATTACATCGTAAAATAAATCAGTAATGTTTAAATCGACTGCTTCCATTGTCGTTACTTTGAATCTTTACGATACAAATAAATCCTAATTATATTTTTATCGAACCTGTGGGCAATAACCTACACGCCATTAACCGACCCACTCCGCGAGTCAAAGTGAATCATACTTATTCCGTTGCACAATACGAAATTTCACTCTATGTAATTACTTTTCGTGTTTGATTCCTCTACGGTAACCGCAAGCTTGAGCGAAATTGAGCGTTGTCTTTCTTATCTCTGTGTTGGGGCGTTTTCGACGAGACGGAAACTTTGGCAAAAGTTTTTTATAATTACGAGGTGCATTTTAAAAGCCGCATTGAGAAGATTCGATCCAACGGTTTTCCGTCGTCGTTCAAAACAACACGAGGGCTTGCAAGTTCCCCGAAATTCGGCCTGACGATTTTTCTCGGTTAGGAAGCCTCGGAAAAAATGAAAAAAAGTTGTCGCGCTGCCAGCAGCTTTCTGCGAGGTTTTTTTTTCGGGAATCGAAAAAAGGGCCCAAGTGAGGGATTCGAAAAAGAAAAAGAAGAAAATGGGGCTTTTCGAGGGTTTCGTTATGCAGCGCGCGTTCTGGTTCGTTATGGCCATGTGTTCGAACGGTGGTCGGAAGATTTTTCGTCGGGGTAAAAATCGTATATATGTGTCTCGGTCTCGTGTGGATTTAATTGTAGAAGGCTTACACGCTGCACGGCCTATCGAACGAGACCGACAACGACGAGGAGCGTGAGATAGTTGGAAATTTTGCATTCGTTGAGGGGGTGGGGGAAGTAACCCTTCTTCGTTCTGTCTCGCTCGGTCGCGGTTCCCCCACCCCCGCTTTCTCCCCACCGCGCGACTAGCCTGTTGATTCCGTCTTTTTATTGGTAAGAGCCCAAAGGAGAGACTAGCAAAGACGCGTGAGCGCTGGCTGCTCGTGTGCGTATTTCTTCGCTCTCGCTCGCTCGCTCGGCTTCTCTCCTCGGCACACCGAACGAAACAACTGACCAATATCTTCGAGTACACACGAGTTCTCATCAGTCGTGCGCGGACAATCGCTCGTGTATATCGTTATACTTCGGAATCAACAGACCGCTAATGGATAAGTGATATAATTCGATCATCGTGTCTGGATAATATAAACGATCTAACGCCTGTAAAACAGTACAACAGAATAATGGTACGTTACACAATCCTTCGAGTCATTATTCCACCGCGATTATCCTCGTTCCATCATCGATTCATCCTCGAACATCCTTGCTATTCTTTTTATCGACCAATTAATCACACGAGCCATTCTTTCCACTGTTCCCGCTTGATTAATGTCGCAACCACATTGTTTCATTGTCGCTCGATGTTATTTACAACAAATAATTCATTCCCACGATTCTGCCCTGTGTCTAATCGAATGTAAGTTGCTCGTTCTTTTTTTTTTCTTTCAACCGACAATTTTATAGTTTGCGGTCGTTCGATGGCACTTTCGGTTTCGACATTTTTTTTCGCCGCCGAAAAAAACTAAATAAAGTGACACACTCTTCCTCATGCACGAATCTAACGTCGAGAACGTTTCGAGCACGACGACCGTGCGCTCGAAATATATTCGCAAACGTACCGCGATTCGGAACAAAGTTTATTCGAACGTTATTTCGTGCGCGGTTTTCATTAGTGACGTTTCTCGTGGCACACGCTCAAACTTTATTTATCGTTTGAATCGAGCATCGCAACTAGACGAATCGTATCCGAATTATTTTCAATCCTCGCGGCGCGTTTTTGCGCCGGGGCTCAACTAATTCTCTCTGGAGTGACGGACAAGCAATAAGTTCCGGGAGGTTGACAAAGTCCCGATACGCGGTAACTATGCTCGTCGAACGCCAAGTACCGAGAATTACGATTGCCATTTCCTCCTGACGGGACTGAATATAAAAATAATAGAATTAAAAGATCGCGAACAATTATCAATTTTCTCATCGCTTCGCCGCACACTGCGGTAACTTTATTTACTTCCCCAACCTTAGCCATCGCTCATTCTCTTTGTTTTTAAATTCCACTCGACCGGACGATCGGAGTTTTCTTCCTAATTGCGTTTTTTCATTTTTACTATTGAATAAAATTTTTTTAATTAAATTAAAAAAAAAATAGATTTTTCATTTCATTTCGACAAAAATTAATATTCGTTAGTTCTTCGATAGAAAGTGTGTTAATTTTTTTTTTAAGCAAAGGACGTAGAGTCTCCCCGTGTATCAATGCGAGAGCTTGATTTCGGGAACAGCGGGAGGATTTTAATTAAGAATCCAAATCCAAAATCGACACGAAACTCGTAATGACTTTTTCAAAACGGAACAAAAAATTATTTTAAAAAAAAAGTATTCTTCTTCGGACCTCAGAGTAGGGAGAACGAAAGTCTCACGTTTTTTATGCCCATCGAGAAATAAAATAACCTGTCAATAATGAAAGCAAGGACATTTGAAATAGCGAAACGTTTGCCAAGCAGCTCGGAGCAATTAGTTGTTAGAAAAGAATAGTATTGGAAGAAAAACTCGATTACATATTGAGTGAGAGAAAAATCTATCGCGCGTCGAGTGTGTAAAGGCAAAGAAGGAGTTGAGGAATTCTCGTACTTATCAAGGTGCAAATACGAGATAGAAAAGAAATGATGGACGAATCAACGACTCGAGAAGAGCCGTTTCTTTCTATTTGCCCAGCTTCATCCTCCGATTATTTATGAACTTGTTGGGGATCGACACAAGAATATTTTTTGCCTCGACAGATTAATGTTTCTATTTTTTTAATTTTTCTTCATTCAGTAGAATTGAGGCGTCTGGTCGCGATTACCGAAACGATTCTTTTCCAAGGTCACGTGCGTATTGTCATTTTGAAAAACTACCGGCTGCCTATACCTCGAGCTCTCGTCGTTAGACTCCGATGTAAATAAAACACACAATTTCATCTCGGTCTCGCGTGCATATATCATCGCATTTCTTAACTATATTCGTACGTGCATATGAATCACTTGGTTGGGGAGATAAGGCGTAATCCATCCTTTCGGCTCTTATCGGCCACACATTTCTCAGTACGAGGGGGAGAGAGAGAGAGGGCTCGTTACACGAAATACTTTGTTCAAGGCTTACGCGTAATCCCATCGATCATGTTCTCGCCCACGAGACAATAAACTAATCATGGATTACACACACCTCCGTCACGCTAATGAACACGTTTGCTCATTCCAATATACCGAATTTTTATGAATTCACTCTCCTACAAATAATATCATTTATTTATTTTTTTCACTCAATTTTTTATTAAAAAACAAATTCGGAAGAATTTGACTCGCATTGCATACAGATTTTTAACATGCACATTTTTTTCAATTTTCAGAACATTTTTCGGAATCTAATAAATTTATCGTTTGTTTAAGTTTGCTCGATCGGATTGGTGAATTTTCTAAATTGATTTTAGTCCGTGCGAGTGAATGATTTAGAATCGAGACAAATTGTAGTGTGTGAGCATCTCGAGCGTGAAAAGGTTTCTCATGATTGAATGAACGAGCAGCCTGCGCAAACGAGACTAATCCGGCCATTTACATCCGGCATTCGCAATAATCGTGGCAAAGAGCGAGTTAATAATTTGCATGATCGCACCACTATTGTCAACCCGGTTCGTTCAACCTGCTCAGCCGCATCTTTGGATCGATTAACTTCACCGCTAAAAACTTTTTTGTTTTTTTATTATTTATTTTTACCAAGTTGAGACAAAAAATGGACTCGACTTTTTCAACAACAAAAATTGGAAATAAAAAAAATAGAAATAAAAAAAAATTAGAAATAAGAAAAATTGGAAATAGAAAAAATTGGGAATAAAAAAAATTGGAAAAAAATTGAAAATACAAAAAAATTGCAAGACAAAAAAATTGGAAATAGAAAGAAAAAATGAATAAACAAAAATCCAGTCGATCCTGGAAATAAAAATATTTTGTTAATATTTTTCAGCAGCATCAGGTTCCAACTTTTTTTTCGTTGCTACGAATTTTATTCCCGTTACGACGGTAAATTATTTAAAAATCTCCACCATTTAAAGTTTTCCGCTTTTTTTTGTTATTTCGCGGCGGCGTTCATGCGCTCGAGGTGAGGGAGAAAAAAACGGTAACGGATCGGAACGGACGGAAAGATAAAAAGCTTAAGCATCGCGTTGCCTGTTTTTTTTTTTTATCATCGTTACCGCACTGTTTCTGCAATCGCTAGCCAATAAGTATTTTCTATGGCGTGGAAATAAATGTAATTATTAGCAAGAGAAATCGTTACCGAGCGGCGTGCGGTAATTGTGCGAACGATCAGCGACCACTCACCGCCTGCGCGTATTGCCGCATCGGAGAGACTAGGACATACACGTCCTTGGAGATTTCTTTGTTCCCAGCTCGTCGTTTTAATTGTCGCACGAGAGACACTAAATAATCGCCTCGACGACACACCCACGGGAAGAGAAAAAACAACGTCGATTCTGGCTCTCGATTCGTTTGCAATCAAAACATTTTTTTTTTTTTTTTTTTTTTTTTTTTTTTTTTTTTTTTTTTTTTTTTTTTTTTTTTTTTTTTTTTTTTTTTTTTTTTTTTTTTTTTTTTTTTTTCGACAAAAGCGAATTTTTCGTATTTAATTTTTTTCCCACAAATACAAAATTGTCTCGATCATCCCATGCAGGCAACGCTCATCATCATCGAACCATAGAAATAATTCAAAAATCAATATTTGTCGAAATGAATTCGTGACGACTCGAGTTATGCGATGAAAAATAAGACGAGATTAAACGCGAATCCCACGAGTCAGCCGTCCTCGAAATCTGGAACGTGCGCACTGTCAATTTGGAGCTACAAATGAGTCGCGGGGCTTTAGGCCTATCAGAGTCCATTGGATAACTCAATTTGGAGACTGCGAGACAATTTACCAACCGCTTCATTGTGCGCACGGACTCGACCTATGTTTCCCTCAAATTTTTGTCCCTGGAGGAAAAGAGAGAACTATATACGAAGAAGAATTACATTGACATGGTTGCCTGCGACTATCGCGCCCCTCTAAGACATTTTATCAAATACAATAATTTTTTTTATCGTTATTCCATGAAGCGTCGCCCAAACTTTTACATTTTTCGTCTAATTTTCAAATTTGTTGACCTAATTTGGTGATTTCTCGGCGAATATTGATGTTTTTTGCTAAATTTTAAACTTTCCATCAAATTTCCACAATTTTCGCTAAATCTTGAAGTTTCTGCCATTTTTTGCAAAATTTTTCGATTTCGTGCAATAATTTGAAATTTTTCGCCTGATTTTCACATTTCCCGTTACTTTTTCACCAACTTTGCAAAATTTGGACATTTATCGCCAAACGTACAACTTGTTCTGGAATCGTTGGTATAATTCTCAAATTTTTTGCTAAATTTTGTAGATTTTGTGCAATAATAGGAATGTTTGAATAAAAGTCCCAACTAAATAGATTTATTTATTATAAATAAAGTGTTTAGTGAATGGATTGAGAATAAGAAATCGTCGAATGGAGCGAGCAGTGAATGCGCGGGACGTTATTAGAGTTAATTACAACAATGAAATCACCAAGTCGCAATATCGTAGCAGAGAAGATTGTGCACGATATTGTTTCGTGCAGTGACCAAGTGTTTAACCTTTTTATTTTCGCTGGCTGAGCGTCTGAGAGCCGCCAAGGTATATGTTTAGGCATGTAAAAAGCTTTATCGATGTTGTCTGATCTATGAGAGTTGCCGAAGAGAGCGAGAGAGAGAGAGGCCGGGGGACGAGGGGATGGGAGTTGGATGACTATTTTAGTGTCCTCGACGAGAGCGAATGTATTGCCAAACCGATTCGGCGGTCATCAGTTCTATCTGTCTCTCCCTTTTTCTCGATGCCTGTCTTTGAGCCCTCGCCCCTCCCCTCTCTCGGTGTCTCGAGCACGTGAGAATGACGCTCGGTTCGCTATAGATATTCCCGACCCATATAAGCTCTGAAACGTCATTCGTCACTCGCTATTTGTCGTTGCCATAAAAAATAAAATAAATGAAAAATTAAGGTGTTGGCTAAGTTTAGCGATGAGCCACTCATGTTCGTTGCGTTTTCGATCATCGCAAATAAGTTAATAATAACTGGAAACATACCAAGTTTGTGAGAAATATTCATTGAGAAATTCTCACCATTTATTTATTCTCATTCATGCAAATAAATCCTCAAGTTTTCCTCCGAGCCAATTGGAGGAAAAATGTCAATTAACATTTCCGGATTCTCTACCCGGGACACTAAAAAATATTTGCTTAATATTTACCAGTCGTCCTTTCGCCCAAAATGGGCCCACATTTTTAGACGATGTGTGACATTGATACAAAAATGATGTTATGATTAATTTTACGAAAAGGAAAGGTAAAAAGAAAAAAAAAACACCAAATAAATTGAAAAAAATCGCAAAAGATTTGGTGTTTTTTTTTTTGGGACGTTTAATCACGATCGAAAAAGGCGAACCCAATTTTTTTCATCTTTTTTGTTTTGGTTTACTTTATTGTGTTTTGTGATTGATTATAGTTTGGTTTTTTTTTTTTTTTTTTTTTTTTTTTTTTTTTTTAAATGTGAAGAGACAACAGTGGAAAAGTTTCTCGAAGAAACGGCTCGAGTTTTGGATGTCGGCGAGTGGGTTTGTTGTTCATTTCGAGCGTAACTCGAACAACTGCCGTTGTTGGTCGTAGCGATGCTCTTGGCGGTTTGGTAAGCTGCCAAATAGTTTCGGCTTATCGGTTCAGAACGGATCACACAGCTAGAGAACTCTTGATGCTCTCGCGCAAGTTTTTCGGAGGCACCGATTGTTGCTGATCGCACGCATTTTCCTGGTGACCGTTAAACTAACGCCTGGGTCTCACGGACCCTTGATATCTCCCGCGAGGCCCAGACGTTTCATTGAAAAATTTAATTTTCATTGAAAAAAATGAAATTTTTTTTTTTCTTTTTTTTTTTTACAATTGAAAATTTGGACTCCCGTGTCGCATCGAATTATTCGCGGCGATGACGCGATATACAACGATGTTGGAGATTATTTATTGAAGGAAAATGGAAAATTTTGGGAAAATATTAGTCAAAAATAGTGGACAACACATTTTCTCCCATTCCAAAACTGAATTAACTCAAAAAAATCGAAAAAATGAATAAATTATCGAAAGAATGATTGAAAAATAAATTATTTCGTGTTTTTCCAACGATTAAAAGTTCGGGAAGTTTTGCTGTGTCCTTTCGCGAGTACTCGTGTCTTAACATCGCGAGCACCTTCTCTGTTTGACCCTTTTCCAAGTCTCTGCGTAGTGTCCTATTCATATGATCCTCTTGACATTAAATAATTATCATAAAGGATATAATTCATGGGGATATTATGTTGTCAACGATATAATGAAGGGAAGTCGATCGTTATCGTGCTCTGGTGCGTATACATACAAAAATCACATTTACCTTCCTCAAGGAGGTCGCGGGCGACAAACGTTACTTAATGCAGTTTTAAACCTTGAGAACCGCGGCGAAAGCGGTTGACTCACGTATTACAATTACTGTACATATAAAACTGCCATTCGAAAGGAGCCAGTTGCCTCCTCATAGACGCTCAAACGCTCTCACTAACACGATCTCTTATACCAATGTAAACATACAGGGTGTCCCATCACCGCACGGATATACTCAACAGTCCTCGAGCTTTTATCCTCGCAAAACAACGAAAAGTTTATTTTTTATTAATCGTTTAGGTGATGAATTTTAATTCGATGAAATTTTCCTAGTAAATGCAATTTTCAACTGCAATTACAAACTCAACATCGTTATTTCATGACACCAAAGTTTTCATCATTCGAAAACAACGAAAAATATATATTTTATTCATTATTTTAATAATCGATGCACTCGATGCAATTTTCCGAGTAAATTCATTTTTCAAATGGCTAAGAAGACTGTCCCATTATCGCAGACAAACACTGTATGAAAATTTCCTACTTTTTCATAAAAAATCGTCAGTTTTCGTTGGAAAATAAGAAAAAATATATTTTTTATTCGTTATTTTGATCGATCGATGCACTCGATGCAATTTTCCGAGTAAATTCATTTTTCAAATGGCAAAGAAGACTGTTCCATTATCGTAGACGAACACTGTATGAAAATTTCGTACTTTTTCATAAAAAATCATCAGTTTTCGTTGGTAAATAACAAAAAATATATTTTTTATTCGTTATTTTGATCGATCGATGCACTCGATGCAATTTTTCTTGGAAATTCATTTTTCAAATGGCAAAAAAAAAATCTTAGTGTTTTGCTCTAAGAAATACAAAGTAATCGTTGCATTGGAACGATGCAAACTCCATTTGATTTGATGATTTTCCGTGGTACACCCTGTACGTATTACGTTGTATGTTCGTGTATTGACAATCTCGTTTATAATAGGCGGCTGTGTCGCGTTATCGCTAATATCGCGAATGTGCGCAGACGGACTAAAAGGAATTACAAGACGAGTGAATTGTATACAATTATCGTCACATGTTCATTCATGCGATCTCCTTTATCCTGGCCGACGCCTACGAGAGAAGAGAGGCGGCTGTTTTTCTTTCTTTCGGCTCTCGCTCACACGTTTTCTATCACTTAAGCTACTTGTCTCGGCCACACTCGCTCATTCAGAATTTAACATTCAGGATTGAGTTTCGGCCCGGGTCAAATTGACCCTGAATCCGAGACTCCATCCAGGAAAATCTAAAAAATGATAAAAATTAGGTATTTTTTATGGCATCCCGGATCACATGGGTCTTTTACGTCCTGCGACTCAAATCTCGCGTATTCGGAGATAAAAAAATGTGAAAAAATGCTGGAACACTCTCAAGCTCCGACATTTATCATAGAATTTTTTTAAAAAATTCTTTTTAGTATGAAACGATTTAAAAAACAATATTTTCGAAAAAAACGTTATCGCTCGGGTCCAAAAGACCCGCGGAGGGTAAAGGGCGACAAACATTGTTTTTCCGCGCACAAGATCGGAACGTCGCCAGAAAAACAAATATTCATCATTTTTTTGTTATTTCGCTGATCGTGTCAGTCGGCAAGAAGCTCGTTCATCGTAGCCGGACTCGCATACGCATCTCGAACGTACATCATCCTCATGATCGAGTGCAAACGTGTCAATAAAAAAAAAAAAAAAAAAATAAATAAATAAAAAATATCGACATTCCCGAATTCGTGGTCGGATCGATTTTCGAACGATCGACCCGATTCTTTCGGTCACGAGCGCCCCTCTTCGGGGCAGCTCGTGCTTCTTGGCCGACGATGCTCCACGCACAATTAGTCATATCGCTCGGGATTCCTCGTCGTTATCGAGGACAAAGATCATCGCGAAGATGCTTGAAAAATTGCACTACAAAATACTCGATCGGCGCGCAATGACTCGTGCGTAAGTTGCGCGACTGATTCGCCGATTAAATCGTCCGTAGGTCCGTATCCGCGCGAGTTTGCCGCGCACGAGGTCACTGACTTTTCAACATAAAACGCTCCATTTTTTATTTTGCACGCTCTCTCGTTCATGTCCCAGCCGCTCGCGCACTATGCAATCGCTTGAATTAGCAATTAGCAATTAAAATAGCATGTGACACGTTTTATTCTGTGGCGTGCCTATATATATCGATCCACGTGGACGCGAAGATTGATTCCAGTCCAGGAATGTTGATTGCCATTCACTTTCAGTCTCAGTTACGAGAATACGAGAGAAACTCGAATTGCAATAACCTCGCGCAACTACCTCGTCTATTTGACACGGTTTTAGCCTCCCCGGGTCTTTTTGACCCATGCGACCATTTTTTTTATCTCCATAATGAAACGATATGAAAATGAAACGCCATCGTTTGACGATGGCGCTCCGCACGTCACATGGGTCTTTTTCACCCGAGCGATGAAATTTTCGCAAAAATCTTGTTTTCTAAAGTTTTATTTCGCAATGAAACGAAAGCAACGACTATAAAAAGTATAGCACCTCAAAGTAGCAGCAATGGAGAATGTTTAAGAATTTTTAGACATTTTTTTCTCTCCGAATGGGCGAGATAGAAGCGTCAGGACGAAAAGGACCCGCAGGATCCGGGGCGCCATGAAAAATCATCGGGGAAGAGGAATCTTCAGCGTTAATTTAGTCACGGAGATTGAATTTTTGGAAATTATTTCGAATTTGCAAATTTTCCAAAATTTGCAATCTTTTTTTTTTCCGCAAGCCAAAAATTAAAAAAATGATGATCGACAGTCCGAACGAAGAAGAATTTTCGTTAAAACGGACCGCGGCTCCTCGTATGATGTCGCGTATAGTTTAGCAAGTCCGAGTGTTTTTAATTATTGCTTAGAGCTCTAATAACTTTATCGCGTCCTCGGTGGCCAGGTCGACGATAAGACAGGTTTCTTGTCAATGCTCGAGGCGCACATGTACTTCGTTGAAAAAATAAAATGCTCGATCACGGTGGTTGGTGATGTCATGTCCATTTTTCAAGAGCGGCCAACAAAATGTGCAGTCGCGAGTCTAGTGCGGTTCGGTGATGAATACGGACTTGAGAAACTTGTAGAAAAATGACATCATTCGAACGAAAATGGGAGAGCGACGGGCTCTTGGTAATTTTTGAAATTTCGAGCGTGGGTCTTTCGTGGGATTTTCATCGAAAATATCGTCTTGTTCCTTGATCGTTCGTCTCATTAATCTTGTCATATTTTTCCAAGCCTGACTAAAATCTTATTTTTGCTTATTTTCATCGGACAAGCTCGTTCGAACCACCGAGGCATTTTTTCCAAAAATAGATGCTTTACTAATAGATCAACGTGTCTCTTTTCGCAGATGGAATTCCATATGAAATCTTCGGGACCTTCGCGGAAGGCTGATTCGAGAATTGGCGCCGAAACGATACTCGAAACCACGACGCCGCTTGGGTAATTATTTGTTAGACGGTTCGTTAATTAGAAATGAAAAAATTCGAATAAATTCGCATGGGTGGACTAAAATAACTGGGACTTCTGGGCGCAACCACCGCGCGGCTCATTCTCATTGTTTTTCGATGGTCATCGAATTTCTAATTTTTTCTTTTTTTTTTTCTCTCCAATTTCGAGCTTCTTGGGCGAATCTAGCGAAACAGAGATTTGCCGGCAGTGGCTCGTACAATTGAAGCGGCGAGCAAATGTCTGTTAAAATCTTTAAACTTCCAGGCTGAGTGCCAGGCGCTCGTGCGCTACGGGCGGCGCATCATTTACTTGCAAGTTGGTTATTTTCGGCCCATTTGACCTACTTCTAAGACCGAACCTCGCTGTACATTCGTACACAGCGAGTTGTAGAAAAAAAAAAACCAGAAAATGCATTTTTCTTTTTTTTTTTACATTTTTCTATGGGATTCGATGGTTTTGTTGTGTCTGATTGAATTGGCCGAAAAGATAGGGATAGTGCGCGAGGCTCTGTGTGCAAAAATGGCCAAAAGAATGCGAGAAATTTGTGCGAAAAAATTTGGAAAAATAATTGGAAAAATGTAAATTATTTCAGGAGCACCGTCGACAACTATGGAGCTTTTCAATCGAAAGACCCAATTTTGTCCATCAGCAAAGACAACCACAACAAGTCCCACGGGGATCCGGGCCATGGGCCCAGCGTTCATCACCCTACATCGTGAGTATCCACCAGCCTCCGAGCCTCCTTCTTTTGAATTAATATCCAAAATCATATTATTCGTCAATTATTTTCAAGGTATTTGGAAACTATGATGCACTTGTTCAAGGGCAATGTCGGTTCTGGAATCTTTGCTCTCGGCGATGCATTCAAAAACGCTGGCTTATTGCTCGCCCCACCATTGACCATATTACTCGGTGTCATTTGTGTTCACGCTCAACATATTCTCGTACGTTCACTTTTTTATTTCATTGTTTTTCCAATTTTTTTGTTATTTATTTTTTCATTCATTTATTTATTTACTTATTTATTTATTCATTTATTTATTCATTTATCCATTTATTTACTTATTTATTTATTATTGCGTGGAGGGCGATGACCTTGAATAGTTGTTTATTCTGCGGAGCAACATTGTGCGGGAATGAATGAAAAAAAGTATTGACCTTCGTCAACGAGTTTTTAAAACGTGGCTTAATTTCGTAGATAAACTGTAACGAGGAAGTTTGTCGTCGATTGGGAACGACTAAAGATGCAAGACCAGGATTTGCCGGAACAGTTGAAATGTGCTTTGAGGCAGGTCCACTTTCACTTCGTAAATATTCCGTTACGATGAGGTAATGTATCTCCCCGAGTTCCCTCATCATTCCCCCTCCCCGCATCGCTCGTCACAATGATTTTCCCATTTCTATATGGAGCAAGAAAAAAATGAGGAATTTTTGCGGGTTGGAAATTTGAAAGAGTCATGAAACGGAGTAAATTCTCGGTCGAGCAAATTTCTCATCAACGCTAAATGATCGAGTTACGAGGAAAATAAAAATGAACTTTACTTTGTTGTAATTCAAACTCGCTCGTCACCGCGCGCTCGCTCAATGCGTCGATCAGTAAGCAAGAGCACGCCACGCGCGACCTCTACATTTCTATCGGTTTTGCAATAATATTGGCGTGCTCGTTGGAGCGAGAAGCAAAGGGAATTTTGAGCGATTTCGCGTGAGCATTCTCGTTGAACTTGAAGTTGGACATAAAAAACGTTTCATATAGATTTCGATCAATTGGCTGAATTGGCACCATTTATTCCCGCGAAGAATCGTGCGAACCGCAAACTTTGTATCCCGATTGATCTTCAATATTTATTTCTATTTACTAGAAAGACCTTGAAGAAAAAAAAAACCAAGACACACAACGCCATAAAAGCGTGTGCGGCTTCATTTGATCGGCTTGTTTTTTTCATAAAATTCCAGCCGGAAAATGCTGCATCGAGTACATTCATTAACAAAATGTATAGAACAAATCATGCACTGTGCCAACTGCAAAGAAACAAAGTTGAACCAATTATTATAATTAAAAACATAACGAGAGAACCGAACAAAACGAAACAAACAAACACACAGATCGCCATATGATTTTCCATACTGTAAGCACCGAACGTACCATTTCCTGACGATACCACGAAAATCTCAATTTTTTAATACCCAATCAATCTATCGTGAACGTTAACATTTCAGAAAATTGGTTAACATATTTTTATGTGCTACACAATTGGGATTTTGCTGCGTCTATTTCGTCTTTATTTCTACCAACATGAAACAGGTGAGAATTCTCATTAAATCCCTAATTACACTGAAAAGAAATTTTTTTTTAAAAATATCGATATTTTGTTGGATACGTTCGACTAACCTTTTTTTTTTTTTTTGAATAATCACAAAAATTTAGTCGTTGCAGCAAAAAATATTGTAGAAAATTACTCTGGCAAGAAAATTTTTATCATCTCAATCGTAAATTTGCCTGACAGTTTCGTTAAAAATGGAAAACATGGACGTTATGAAAAAATATTTACTTCACCCTTTTTTTTTGACAAAATTTCATTTTCAGTGTACGGAATAAACGGTGAAAAAAAAACAACAATAGTTTTCGCATGACAGAAAGCGAATAATTATTTTAATTGATACGATTGTGTCGTTGCAAGTGATACACGTTCGTTTGACACGCGCTGCTGCGTTGATCGTTCGTTTAGTCACTGTTCTCACTAAAGCTTCAACCTACAATTTATAATCCATTTTCGCAATAACTAAATAAAAAGAGATTGTGTCAAGGTGCACGACCAAAGCCTTATGACTGCCTTTAAAGTCTTTCATGGCGTTACGGCGTCGTTAGGAGAAATCTGGATGACACTGAAGTTTCTAACGTTCGGCTCCAAAGAAAAATATACTTTTTATTTCAATTGTTTGTTCAATTAAAATAAAAAAATAAGAATTTTTCAATCGATTTTGTGTTGGAATTCGAATTTTTTTTTTATCGTCCCGATTAAATGATGAATAAAAATCGTGAGTTCTCGTCGAGAAAAAAATAGTTTTTTTTTGTGTCTGAACGAAAAATATTTTTCCTTTCGATTTGAAAAAAAAATGACGCCTTGGTAATCAAATATCGAATAAAGAGCATGAATTCCAGTCAAGGGAAAACTAGAATTTCGTTGCGTTCCAACGAACGATACTTTTCATTTTCGATTGTTTGTTCAATTAAAAAAAAGCGATAATTTTTGGATCGATTTTGTGTTGGAATTCGGAAAAAAAAAAATTGTTTTATCGTCCTGATTAAATATTGAGTAATAATCTTGAGGGTTGATCATCAAAAAACGCAGAATTTTGATCGGAAATTGAAGATGGTAAAGCTGATAATCTCGTTACGATTTGTAGGTTCTCGATGGTTATGGATTTAAAATGAACGTGCATCTCCACATGATCGTGGTGTTGATACCGATACTGTTGAGCACGTGGATAAGAAATCTGAAGTATCTAGTGCCAGTATCATCGATTGCAAATTTCCTCGTGGTCGCTGGTTACGTATTATCGATTTATTTGATGGGCCAAGATTTGCCATCAATCAAAGAGCGTAACTACGTAGCTGATTGGCGGGCGATTCCACTATTTTTTGGCACGGTCATCTACTCTTTTGAGGGGATAACTTTGGTAAGTATCGTCAGCGATTACTCTCACTTAATTCCATTAGAAAAATCTTCAGGAAAAAAAATAAAAAATAAAAAGTAGAAAAAAAAGAAATTTTTTTTTTTTTTACGACGTCGACTGGTACGACAATTACGAGCAACACAACTCGCGCGGTGCTTTTCGTACGAATTATCATGCGTGACGAGCTCTCAGCCATAAAAAGCGCCAGCCAACATTTATTTTTATTTTTCGTTTTTTTTTTTTTTCAATTTTCATTTAATGACAGATTGGCCTGTGCACAGACACGCGAAACTACATCCTCTATTTACTCCTTTCAGCAAAGATAAAGTCATTACTACTTTTAGCCACGAATATTTGCTCCCATTGCGTCGTCGTTGTTGTCGTACCGGCCGGAGCGTCGGACACGTGGTCGATTAGCTATCGACACCGTGTGAGCAACGATCATTTATATTTAATTCATAGTTTTCGCTATTTCATTAGCAACAAAATTACCAACAAATAACTCGAGCGAGATTATATTTTTTCTTAATTTTTTTTTTTGTTTTTCATCATTTTACAATCGTTTGATTAATGTTTTTTTAATAAGCTAGAGAATCAAGTACTACATTTAAATAAAAGACATGAAATTGGTGAATAAGCAAGAAACAACAACGAAAACAAAAACAATGTGATAGGTGCTGCCACTAAAAAATGAAATGAAAACCCCGGAGAAATTCAGCAAACCTCTGGGAGTACTTAATGTTGGCATGGTCATTGTAGGCTCGATGTTCGTATTAATGGGCTTTCTATCATACTTAAAATACGGTGATAGCGTAGAGGGTTCTGTCACACTCAACCTTGACTCCTCGGAAGTTGTCCCGTCCTGGTAAGTAGTCCCTTCGAATTATCGCTAATTTCTTTTTTTCTTCTGTCTCTCCTTTTTTTTTCGTTTTTTTTTTGTTCGATTATGATTTTTTTCACGCATTTTTTAAATCGAATTAATTTTAGCCTCATCATTTCTTTCTCCATTCGCAACTTGTCTCATACGATGCGCAGTCTTATCTTGCCACTTAATCGTCGCACTCCTCGACAGCACGCGACTCATCTTTTCTGCAAATAATTCAAACTTTATTCCACTCCGATTTGCATCGGGAAAAAATGGGCCAAATAATGGCATTCCAAAACATTCGCGAAATGACGAAATTCTTTTTTTCTCCTGGGTTTTCCTTCTTGCCGGTAAAAGTCCACTCGCTCAGAATGAGATGATTGTTTTTTTTTTGCATTTCGCAATACAACACTCGAAATGACTGGACCACGATTACGAGCTTGATCTCTATCGCGATAAAAATCAGTCCGATGAGCTGAAGATGGAAAGATACTCGAAGATTTTGGCGTTGGGACAACGTAAAAAAAAGAAAAACAAATAATAAATTGCACTATTTATCTCTTCAAACGCTAGACTCGCATTGTCTCTATTATCTCTGATGTAATCTCTCTCGGTGGTCGTAAATCTAATCTGGGAATAAAAAATATCTTGTCCGATGGTAATCTCACGTACGGAATTGCATGGAATATGTGGCATAAAAAAAAGAATAAAAATTATTTTCCTAATATATTTCGTTTGGGTACAAAATGAATTTTTGGAAAAATAATGATTAATGGGATATTCGCGATGATCCGACTTTTATCCTGTGCATTCGATTTAATCAAAAAATCCCTCTCATGTAACAAGAAAAAAACGACAACGTGGAAAATTTCGCTGCATCATTGGGTGCGTGATTTTGCGACGTGTATGTTTCAGGTTGCCCCAGTGCATTCAAATAGCTATTTCGCTAAGTATATTGTTGACTTATGCGTTACAATTTTACGTACCGATCGCTATTACGTGGCCATCGGTGGTCAACACTTTTGGACCGTTCCGTTGGCCTGCTGTCGCCGAAATTGGCTATCGCTCGGCTGTATGCTTTTTCACGTGTGAGTAGCCACTTTTTTCCCCAAATTTTTTACATTCTTCCATGAATTTTTACATTCTAGGAAAAAATTGTACATTCTGCGCTGAATTTTGACATTCTTTGACAAATTTTGACATATTTCGATAAATTTTTACATTATTCGACAAATTTTTATATTTTACGCCAAATTTTTACATTTTTCACGAAACTTTGACATTTTCCGTCAAATAAAAATATTTTCATTTGTTGCCGCAGTTATCCTGGCTGAGGCGATACCGCAGCTCGGTTTGTTCATATCGCTGGTCGGTGCCGTTAGCAGTACAGCATTGGCACTCATCTTTCCACCGATAATGGAGATGGTTATCTGTTCCCAACGACCGACCGCGAGTCTCAACACAATGTTGAAAGATTTGTGTATACTGGTGATCGGAGTGCTCGGCTGTCTGACGGGGACTTATCAGAGCGTCGCTGCGATCGCCGAGGCTTTTAGTAGCGAGCAATGAGGTACCATTGGCTCTTCCATGATTCGTTCTCAAGCCTCAGAATCCTACGTAAACAAGGAGAAACAAAAATTCAATGTTACGGAATAAAAACGATTTTTATTCTGCAGGCTAAAAATTTTCATGAAAATCTAATCAAATTTATTGATTAGATTTATTTTATTTCCATTCTCATGGAGATGGGAATTTTCATTTCGTAGACACGAATGGGTCTTGGGCGTTCTGCCGTTTCAAACTGTATTTGGCCTCGATTGAAAAATCTTAAAAAATTCAGGAAAATAATTTTGGATCTCAAAAAAAAAAGCCCCACTGGTTGATGCATAAAAATGAGTTTTTTTATTGTTGTTATTGGGATTGGAGTTGAATGGGCTGGACAGCCCAGACCCATGTGTGTCTACGAAGGATTAATTCTCTCGGTGCATAAAAATCGATAACGTTAACGTTAAATTTCGTGTTTTATTTTTAGATCGTCGATGATCGTATAGCGAGCGTAGACGTTAGAGATTCCGCGGATCCGCAAAAGCGTGGAGATCTATAAAGACCGATAAAAAAACGATAATGAGATTGGAAATCGGTCGGAATGGCAGGATCTATCGGTATCAACTGGCCCGACGAGCCATGCAGGGGCTCTACGTCTAGAGCAATTAGAATAGCTTGCAATTCTTGTAACAGGCAAGTTGTTGTTATTATCATTATTAATTATTATTATTTAGAGTATTATTGCTCATGAGGAAGGATAGAAAGACAATTGGACGAAATAAGTGTAAATAGAGTGAAAATCAAATATCGCGGCGTGATATTATCATTGATAAGTGTTTTCGATTAATCCTCCGTAGAGACGCTACGATTAGCGCACCTCCCTAGACATACATGGGTCCGGGGCGCCCCACCGTTTTTCACTGTACTCGGGAGCGTCGAAAAAAATTGGAAAAAAATCAAGAAAATAATTTTGGATCCATAGAAAGAGGTTCGCACATTTAGTCACGCGTGAAAATTCGTTTTTTTCATTATTTTTATTTAATAATAATCGATCGGACTGCCCAGACCCATGTGTGTCTAGCCAGGGTTAAAAATAAATTAAAAAAAAAACAAATTGAATAATGTAATGACAAGATATTAATGGTATGCGTATGAAGGATCGTTTTAAAGTTGCATGTACGCCAACAGTTGAGAGACACTAATCTCGGGAGAGATTTTTGCCACCCTTCGTCTGTACATTGTTGTTACAAATGAACGGATCACAAGAAAGAAAATAATGCACACGTTAAGTATCGAGAGAGAGAGATAGAATTGGCAGAGTGTGTGTTGGTGAACCAAGCTTAATTCGAGAATATATATGACGGTGGACCAATTGCGCTTTTCTCGTGAGAGTCCTCAGCTCAGCTAGTGCCAACTACCTCAAAGTCTTCCAGCCAATCCTAAACACTAGTTCGCGGATACTGGCCGAATGGATTTGTCAGGAGATTATTATTGTATCGAGTCTCGAGATAAAAACTTGCTGTAGAATTAATACTTTTGCCATGCAAGCTTGCACAACGGGAGGGAGGGAGCGAGGGAGGGAGGAAACGAAAAAAAAAGGGAAAATCGATAAAAAATATAATTTCGAGCTGCATCGGAAAATTTTTTAATTTCCATTCTTTCTTTTTTCCAACCCACCTCCCACGCTCCACAATAAATCAACTTGAAATTATTCTCGTGTACTCGTCATTCTCACCATCCCGGATTGAGTGCCAAAATTTTTTTTTCCGGGTCTTCAGGACCCGAAAAAACGTCGAAACGCTTCGATCTGACTGAAAAAAGGGACAAACGACTTCCCTCGATGCCGTACGTTAAAAAATGTACCAGAGATTTCAAAATTCCATTTTTTATTATATATGTCGAATAACAAAACCAATCATTATTGTCATACCGAAAAAATGGCCCACGGGATCGGATTCCATAGCAAAAAAAAACGGTACACAAAATATAAAGTGGAGAAAAAAAAAACATATGCGAAAGATTAAAAGGGATCGAAATGTTTTTAGTTTAAAAGGCAGGGCATGGAATAAATATTTTTTTAAATCAAAATTCTAAAGGAGCGTCCGTCGAAGATGGAGACTCGAGAGCAACCTCTTCGTAATCGCGCTCCAGCGCGGCTAAATCCTCACGAGCTTCAGAAAATTCACCCTCTTCCATTCCCTCCCCGACGTACCAATGGACGAACGCTCTCTTGTTGTACATCAGATCGAATTTGTGATTCAGTTTCGCCCAGGCTTCCTCGATCGCCGTTGTGTTTGACAGCATCGACACGGCTCGTTGTACCTGTTACCAATTTTTTATATCCATTTTTTATTATCTAGTAAACCTGCTGAACCCTCCGACGATCATATGGGTCTTTTTGACCCGAGCGTAAACCTTTTTTCAAAAATCTTGCTTTTTAAAACGTTTTTTTTTTTAATCGATGTGGAAGGATTCCAAATTTTTTCTATTTAAAAAAAATATTTTTTTTTTTCGTTTTCTATTTAGTTTTTGATTTGGAAGTAATTGTGAATTAGCAAATTGAGGCTTTGCATTTTTGAAATTGAGGCTTTGCAGTTTTGAGGCTTAATTATCTGCCTCCCTCTCTTTTATATATTTTTTTCTTTTTTGTTTCTTAGCGAGAAAGAATTTTAAAAAAAATCCACGATCCGTGGAAGGTTGATGGTTTCCGAGGAGAAAAAGTGAAGAGTGGTGTGGTTATTACTTTGGCCAAATCGCCACCAGGAACGACCGTAGGCGGTTGATAATTGATGCCGACTTTGAAACCAGTCGGACACCAATCGACAAAGCGAATGGAACTCTTGGCCTTCATAGTCGCGATTGCGGCATTGACGTCCTTGGGGACAACGTCACCGCGATAGAGCAAGCAGCAAGCCATGTATTTTCCTTCGCGAGGATCGCACTTGACCATTTGGTTGGCGGGCTCGAAACATTCGGACGTTATTTCGGCGACCGACATGCCCTCGTGGAAAGCTTTGTCGGAGGATACGATCGGAGCATAAGTTGCCAAGGGGAAATGTATTCTCGGGTAGGGCACCAGATTCGTTTGAAATTCCGTGAGATCGACGTTGAGAGCTCCGTCGAATCTCAACGAAGCGGTTATCGAGGAAACCACCTGGCTTATCAATCGATTCAAATTCGCGTACGACGGCCGCTCGATTCCGAGCTTACGTCGACAAATGTCGTAGATCGCCTCGTTGTCGACCATGAACGCGCAATCCGAGTGACTTATTGTCGTGTGGGTTGTCAGTATTGCGTTGTAAGGCTCGACCACCGCCGTCGATACCTGCGCCACAACAAAAACCATCAATCTACTCGTTAATCATAAATCCTTCGAGAATCACGATTTTTTTAAGGCACCCTGGATCATATAAATCTTTTTCCAAAAAAATGTAAAAAAATTCTGAAGTACTCGCCATTGATTCTACTTAGAGGCTTCATAATTATTTTAATGTTCGTTGCATTTGTTTTATTGCGAAATGAAACGTTTTGAGAAACAAGATTTTTGGAAAAAGTTGTCGATTGGGTCTAAAAGACCCATATGATCGGCAGGGGGTTGGAAGAAACCCATTTGATCCACAGAGGACCCTGCTGGGAAATTTGTTGTTCATTTTTTTAAGCATTTTTTTTTATCCTTTAAAAGAAAATTTACGTTGATACGCGAAGCACAAAAAAAAACGTGGAACTCGTGCATACCTGGGGAGCTGGATAAACGACAAACTCGAGTTTGCTCTTCTTCCCATAATCGTCGGAAAGTTTTTGCATGAGAAGCGAAGTGAATCCGGAACCTGTGCCACCCCCGAACGAATGAAATACGAAAAAGCCTTGAAGGCCGGTGCAAAGATCGGTCAGACGTCGAACTCGATCCATGACCGAGTCAATCACCTCGCGGCCTATCGAGTAATGACCACGAGCGTAATTGTTCGCTGCATCCTCTTTTCCCGTTATCAATTGTTCCGGATGGTAGAGATGCTTGTATGCACCGACGCGAACTTCGTCTAGAATTTCAAAAAAAAAAAAAAATTTTATCGTCACGTAATTTTTTTTCATTCCCGAAGGAATTGACCATTGAAAAACGGTAAGTCTTGGCAGATTTCAATTCCTCCTCGGGCAGAGGGAAGATTTTTTTAACTCACCGACTACCGTAGGCTCCAGGTCGACCATCACAGCTCGAGGGACCATTTTTCCCGAACCCGTTTCGTTGAAAAATGTGTTGAAGCAGTCATTCGTCCCGGATGACTTGTCGGACGGCATCGTGCCGTCCGGTTGTATCCCATGTTCAAGGCAATAGAGTTCCCAACAGGAATTGCCCATCTGGACGCCAGCCTGGCCAACGTGCATGGAAATACATTCGCGCTAAAAATTACACAAAAAATTATTCCAAATATCCACTTTCCTTTCACTTAATTTTGATCAAAATAAATTTCACTCTTTCCTCGTGCTCGCGAGCAACTTTTCGAATTAACTAATTTAAAAAAATCATGCACTTCACGGCCGTGCCGGAAAATCGTACCATTTTTTCGTATTTATCGGAAATTGCTGATAAAACTGTAGAAATAATTTTCTCAATATCAATGGGACCGAAAGGAATGTAAAAAATTTGGTGTTGAAAAAACCGGATAATTTTGGTGGACGAATGTATCGTCCCGGAGAATGTCAAAAACGGACTGGACTATTGAATCTGTTGCCAGGAACAACGTTCCGCTATTTAAAGTTACATTTCTTTGTTTTTTTATTTTATTTTTATTCTTTTTTTTCGTAAAAATCAGCCCAGGCATTTGTTGATTTTTTTTTGGATAATTTTTCATCGTTAGGCGGCGATGACACGGGACGAATATTCTTTTTCGTGATCCGAGTGAAAAATTGTTCGACTTGAAATTTCAAGATATCCAATCGAATTTCGGTATCAATTTTATTTTACGATTTTAAACTTGGATTCTTTCTTTGTTTTATATACACTTATGATAAAAAGAGAAAATAAATATTCAACGTTGTGTGAGCTATGCCAAAAAGTCGGACGTGTAGGTCCGATTGCTTAAAAACATGGAAAAGTTCACTGTAGCTCCGATCGCCGGCTCAATCACCAGCTCGTCCTCCGACCATTCAGAACCTTCCGGTATGCTCGTAAAATCTGGAAAAAAATCATTTTTCATTATTTTTGTTCCTTAACCCTCCCCCTAGACACGCGAAAAGATTTAAGAAAACCAGTTTCGGCCGCTCCTGGTGATGGAACAAATTCGTTTTTCATTATTGTTATTTTATTTATTTTACTCAATGGGCTGGGCACCCCAGACCCATGTGGGTCTACCGAGGGTTAAAATTGTTGGGGCGTACCTGTTCGCCTCGATGAACACCTCGAAAATAATGTAACTCGAGCTTTTCTCCTGCAGCCCATTTTCAAACAGTTCAATCTCATGAGAATCTGAAAATCATTTTCCATCATTTTTTCTTCGTTTTTTTTTCTGTCAATTTTTGCCATTGCATGCTTTTGCTTTTACCTCGATGAGCTCCTTAGTGTGGAAGGGTTGGATAGCCGGCGAAAACTTTTCTTGAACCTTGGTCAAATGAACGCCCGGATGGACGAGGCAATAAGCCAACACTCCGCCCAACATCCGATCCAAAACACGACGATTCAAAGCTCCGTCGATACGGATCCAAGGCCTGACTACGACTCTGATCTCTTCGGCGGTACTACGAACCAAATAACACAGATTTTTCGTCACAAATACAATAATTAAGTTACCGAAGCATGTCTCTGTGGATAATGTTGATATTTCTATATAAATACTCGAGATCGAGTTGCTTAGCGGCCCGATAAATGTCCTTCGTTGGCAACAAGCACGTCCGACTTTTTTGCATTTTCGATTGATTCCCTTTGGCGGTTTCAAAATCGTCAGGAGCGGCTTGGCCAGTTTTCGAGGATTCGTCGCTTTCGTGCTTTTCGTCGATAACCAGAATGCTCTCGTTGCTGAAATCGTATCAACGCGTCAAGATTTTTAAACTCGAAATTAAATCGACCATAGATTTTGTTTATTTTCCCTGAACTTACCTCTCCAAACTCTCATTCACGTCTTTATTATTCTTGCTCACTCGTTTCAGCTCGTTCGGCTCTTTGCTCATCTCCTCAAGAGCGACGTACAGACTTCCGGACGGAATGTTCTGATGAGCCTCTTTCTGGAGCCGCATTATTTTGTAGGAATGTATGAGCCACGGATCGGCGTATTTTTGATGAATGTAACGAGTGTTGGTTACACCTGATCGGAGCACCATTCGGCTTTGCTTCAAAACCGATAAAATATCGTAAAGTTGATCGCCAAGGATGCTGTAGAATTTCGTCTGGAATAAAAAATAAATTCTTTTTTTCTCGTTTTTTTTTCTTTTTGTCAACCGAAACGTACCGAAAGTTGGGAAAGGTTCGTTCCGACTTCCCGTCGATCACGAATGAATTCGTAGACTCCATCCATGGCCCGTTTGAAATAATCCGTGTGCCGTAAATTTAGTCGAAATTTATAGTACGAGGCGGCAGTGGACGCTGCTTTTGGAAAGATGGCGAATTTTTTGAGATCGGCAATGATGGCGCTGTAACTTTGTCGATTCAGTGACAAGAGTTCGTTCGGGGCTAGCCGCGGCTGCTGGCTCGGTGAATCGGCCGAAAATGACGAGCCAATAGCGATGGGTCTCTCCATAAAGGAACGACGAAACGAATAAAATATTTGGAACATATTCAAGACGAAAAATTCGTGAGCGTGGTGACTGTCGCTCGAGCCGAGATCGGTCAGTTCTTCGCGCATCTGGAGCATCGCTAATCTCGTGTAACGTTTTTGTATGTCGTTGGTCGATTCGCACGTTCGCTGATAAGAGGAAGGATCGAATTTTTCACTTTTGCTTTGATCGATCAGTCGGTTCACTCGGACGGAGTCGGCGACTGGCTCAAGGCTGCTTTGATCCACGAGACTCTCAGCCAAGGCTGTCTCCATGCTTTGACGATCGTTTTTATCGACCGGGACACCCTCGTCGATCAATTCCTCAGAGGTTTTCTCAAGCTCCTGCTCGCTGCAGGGCTCGAGGTCCATTTTCGAATTTTCCAACTTCTCAAAGTTTTTATGTCGAGCAGAACTCTTGGCTGCTTCGAAGCCAGAATTCTCGATGTCCTCGGCGGTCAAGCGGATTTTAGTTCCATCGATGAAACAAATGAGATCGTCGTCCTCGTCGTCCTGCTGCTGTTCCTCGAGCTCGTCGTAGCAACAATCGTCGTCGTCGAAGAAAAAGTCATCGACCGCCTCGCGCTCGAAATCTGTTGGGTTTAAATTAGTCTCTTGGGAATCTTGGGCTTTCGATATTTGAGAAATCGATTTTTTCGGCTGGAGATTATTGTCGGAAGAATTGTCCTTGTCATCTTTACTGTTCCGGCAGCGTGAGGAAATGGAATCTTTCGAATGAATCGGAGATTTCGCGTCGCAAGGTTCTTGTTTGGTTTTCGGGCTGATGGATTTGGCGACAGGAGGATCAACGGGTTGCGGCGAGGTCGTGGCGAATTCAGGGACAAGTTGATCGTCGATAGAAACCGTTGAGGGATCTTGTCTTTGGGAAGCTTCGGTCTCGAGGATTTCGTCGATATCGACGTGATCCAAATTCCTCAAGAGATCCTGATAGCGTCGAGCGATCCTGATGTATTTTTCGTCGTCTTTTTGCAGCGTCGGATCGAGCTTGATAATGTGCCGAGGAATTTCGACGTCGAAATCCAAAGCATCGACGTTTATGTAGTCGTGAATAGCGGCGAGAGTCCCACCGTTAACCGGGCATGTGATCATCTCGCTGGGTTCGGCCTCGGATTCGCTGTAATGATTGGCCAGTTGATGAAAAAAATGAAAGGCTTCGTTGAAGGCGGAGTAAGGAAATTTGGTGTTGAATTTTTGGATGTAACAAGAGCTCAATTGATACTGGGAGCTGCTCATTGGCATGCACGCGTTCGATTGTTTTCTGATGGCGAAAGCGTAGTTTTTCTTAATGGTCACCATTTGGTCAGTGCGAATCTTGGCCATGGCGCTTCGCAGCAGCCACTCGGGATATTGTTGATAAATACGAAACAATTGATAGGCCCAAGATCTTCGATCTTTCACGCAGCACATTGAGCTGTGGATGACGGAGTTGATGGTCGAGGAGTGAATATCGTTGCTCGTATCGTCGGAGAAACTCGTTACGCTGAGACCTGTCCCTCCGGTCGCTCCTGCTGGTCTGCGAGGATGTTTGACGCGATTGAACAAATGAAACTCCTCGATGGTCCTAGGAATCGTGTCCAACTTTGACCTTCCTATATCCGATATATCGTAATATTTGTTGACGATGTGATTGACGAGATCGCGAAAAACAAGATTAACTTGTTCCCAATAATTGTGGCTTCCCCAATATTCTCTTTTGAGCTGTTCCATTTTATTAGCGAAGCGACGATCCACACAATTGTCTTGTTTCAATTCCTCCACGCCGAGAGTCACGCTGTGATGGGTTTCCGGTTTTCTCAGCATGTACAGAAGCCGCCGCTGACAAGCTCGAGACGTTTTGTTGAGCGAGGTCAACGAGTACAAACGTAAAACGTCGCGAACCGAGGTAAACCCGATCATTTGCCTTCGAGGCCTTGGACAAAGATACATCATTGCTACTTTGCATACGAGCAATATATTGTCCTCTCGCGTGTCCCAGTCCACGCGGAGCTTATCCATTCGCTGAAGCGCGCTGTTGTCAATCTCGTCGTATTTAACTCGCGAACGTGCGTGCTTCGCGCGCGCCGACACGTGCCGCACGTATGATTTTTGCCTGATCGCAGCTCTGCCGCTTCTCATACCGTGCACCCGGGTCCCTTTAGACTTTTGAGACGAGGAGCCAGCGCCTGTAGAGTTTTTTTTTATCATCAATGACTTTTTATTTATTTTTTTAAATTTGATTTGCTTAATTTTATTAAAATCCATAATAATCAAATAAAATAGTAATTGATCAATTGAATGATCAAATAAATAAGTAAAAATTTTAAATCATCCAAATTTGTCTAGCCGATATATTTTTCGAGTCGGAAATATCGATCGTTCGATCATTGGAATTGCATTCTCCATTTTTGACAATGAGCAGATAAAATAATTGAAAAAAAAAATTGAATTTTTTTTATTTTTAATAATAAAAAATAATAATTTTTTTTTTTTGCATTCCAATGATGCAAAATCGAGGGTAGTATAAAAAAGTGAGTTACCATTGGATTTCTTAGCCTGCGTTTTCCTCAAATCTATGGCATCGATGGTGATGGGCCCGGTGATTTTTTTGAGGCCCTGGAAATCCGTGAATTTGAAACGTTTCGGCTTACTTTTGGGGGGTTTTGCGTCGTTGCTGGTGTCGACTTCGACCTCCGAAGTCGTGATTTTTTCTCGAATCTCCGCCGATCGGGAATCAAAACGTACGGAGGGATAACTGGATGATTCGGAGGTCCAATTCCGTTTGAGGTGAGCAAAAAATGCCGAGTCGATGCCCGCAGCTCCCATGCGATCTCCGGGAACGTTACCGTTGTCCATGAGGTGGGCGCTTTCCGGCGAATGCGGTTTCGTCGCCTCGAGCATCTCGGTTTTCTTCGTCAAATCCTCCAGGACGATGTCCTCCCCTTGGACGACGAGACGGCCTCCCAGACGAGTATTCACGCAGGTTGTCCATAATTTGTACCAATATTTATCGACCGTCAGCATCGAGGTAAACGTGTATCGTATAACCGGGTAAACTTTCGCCTCGACTTTGTGGTAATGAGCGGCCGACGATGTCGTGTCCATGAGTTGGGTCTTCCGGTTCAAATAGACAAAGATTTTATCCTTTTCCTTGAACTTTTGTGGCCCGAATTGCACCAGGCCGATGTAACACAATCGCACGACCGTCTCGTGTACGCTATATATATATTTACGCCGCAAGAGCAGAACGTTCCTCATTGGAGCTGGAACATCCTTCACCAGGATGTGCTTTCGTATCGGATGGTTTATGTATTCATCGAGCCCTGGCAACGCGTAAGATACTTTGTGGAGCTTGAAGAATATCGACAGCGGCATTCGCAGCAAAATGTCGCAAATCAAGGCCCATCCGGCTGGCCATCCTTTCCCAAACAAACGAACAATTTTTATTGAAATCTCCGATCGAACATTATAACCATTTGAAACATAAAACAAACGAGCTCGTACCATTGTGCTTGGGCAATGGGGGAACAAACATTTTCCAACCGATTTCCGTGTTGAATATCTCCCCCATTTCCTTCTCCAACTTCTCATCGATCGACGCCCCCTTCGAGCGTAATATCTCCATCAGTTTTTCCTGCGACTCGTCAGGCTTTCCGGGATGTTGATATATCAAGTAGAAAAGATAAGTATGAAGGGTTTGCATCCGAATGAATTTCGGAGCGTAACCGTAGCGCATACCTTCTTTCTAAAAAGAAAAAAAAAACAATCGCATCATTAGCTGGCTCTTTTTGATCCAAACGATGACGCTTTTTTTTCGAAAAAATTTTTACGACGTTTTTTGGAAAGAAACAGATGCAACGACTATAAAAACGATGGATCCTTGAAGGAGGAACAATGGAGAGGATTCCAGAGTTTTTTCACATTTTTTTCAATTGAAATATGTGAGATAAAAGTGGCAAAACGAAAAATAGAAATATAGGATCCGGGAGCCCATTAAAAATCATATGATCGTTATGGTTCCTTACCATGTTGTAGACAAGACCGGTTGGCAATGTTTTTCTCGACGTCTCATCGGTTCCCGTGAGGTCGTCCATCGAATCAGTTTCTAAGGAACCATTTTCCCCGGACAGCTCCACATTTTTATCGTTCGATTGCAACACAGTTTTAACTTTTCGTCCTCCGGTCAGACAGAGTTTTATTTTAGCCTGTTCGACCGCCGATCGTATGACCGTGTGGTTCACGTCGATACTCGAATCGCAAATAAAAGTTAAACTTTTCTTCTTGTTGTTCGTGCTCAATGTTAGTTTTATGTTTTTCACCAAATTGTCCTTTGCCAATCGTTGCAACAATCTTATGAGCGATTTCTTGTCGATCTTCACGTCGTAACCCTCTCGTTCCTCATCCTCGCTTATCACCTTGACGAATATTCAACGGATAATCAATATTAATCCCACATATTGGGTCAATCTGACCCAAGGCATTTTTTAAATCGTCCAATCCCAATAAATATCCATTTTTCTTTTTTTTAGAGACGTTTTTTGGCACGAAATTTGTTTGTAAAGAATAGTAGGACACCCCAGACCCATGTGTGTCTACGGGGAGGTCAATACCAAAAGATTCGTTGTCATTGAATGCCAAACGATCGGTAAAAAAAAATTTCTTTTCCTCAAATATTTGTATACGGACATAATTCAAAAATTACCTTCATTAATTTGGTCATGTCGTCGATAACTTTGTGTTTTTTGACAGCCTCGACGATAATATTGGCACGTTTGAGCAATCTGTAGGTAACGTTCGTTCCGGTCGCTTTCGTATCAGCGACAGCGAGATCTTTCAGAGAAGTAATATCATTTGGACGAGCCGCAGGTCGATCTTTTGGATCGGACACCACCGAGAGCTTTTCTCTCAATTCTTCGATACCCAACGTGGCCGGATCATCTTTTTTGTCTTTGACAATTTTTCGACGCTTAATCGAGCCGTCTCCATTTTTTTTCAGCTCGGCCACGTTGCTAAAAGATTTTTTGTAACTTCTGTTCAGACTCTCCAACTTGTATTTCCCGAGAATCTTCCTCGCCGCGTCTAGAGAACTCGAGTTAACGGCTTTCTCGGGGATTGATGATTCAACTTGGTTCGTTGTCTCAGTTGCTTTCGGAACGTTGCATGGCGCTTTCAATTTTACTTTCTTCTCAGGCTTCGGCGGTTGTTCAGGCTCGACATTCGTAAAGCTCTTCATTTTCGACATTTCGTGCTGAAATTGCTGAATGCGAAGTCCATTTTGGAACTTTCGCGACACGTACTTGGTCACACGCTGTCGACCCATGTCGTGCATGTACATCGCGATTATTTCCTGTTTCGATAAGTGACGAATAATCGAACGGGACTGCAAGCTCGGTATTCCCATTTGCATTGCCAATTCCGTTTGACTCAGACCATCGTTCCCACTTGCTTCGATTCGCGAGTTTGCTTGCTTCAAAAATGATACCGAGTACTCTTGTTGACCAATATCCAACTCTATGTTCAATGAAAATAACATTTTCTTTTAATCGTATGGGTCGTTTTGACCCGAGCGACTATTTTTTTCAAAAATCTTGTTTTATGATGAAAAAAAAAAGGAATTGAACGATAATTATAGCATGAAACCTTAAAATAGAATTTGTAAATTGAGGTTTTGCATTTTAGAGCATTAATCTGCCTGCCTTTTGTATTTGATTTTTTCTGCGGATTCATCGCACGGTACCGGGGCGTTTGCTGTCTTTCTCGTAGTGTCTCAATTCTTACCGTATGGATCTTCGTCCTCGGCGACAAAAACATCGTCTTTCCACAAATCACTCATTTCCATGTTCGGATCCATAAGCTGAACCACCCTCAGAGTTTTCTCCTTGGTGCTATTGTTTTTGCATTGCCATTCGCAGTCCGGAGCATCCGGATGAATAGTTCGCCAGGGCACGACCTGCGAATCGCAAGAAAATATTGTACGGATTTCGAGTCTTCTTGAGTAATAATTTATCAGTAAAAAAAAACAATGAAATCGCTCGAGCCTGACTCACCAGATCAGTCTTGATGACTTTTTGGAAAAAGGACGTTTTGAACAACTTTTTGATCGAATTCTTGATGCCCAATTCGTCCTTGATATACGCATATTCGGCAACTTGATTCGGACGCGATTTCAATATTTCAACGACTCTTTCAGCAAGGAAAATGACCTTGGGCTTTCTTTCGACAAAAAATCGGGGCAAATGAAACAAACTTCCGCTACAACCTTGGCCGTTGCTTTTTTGATGATGCAATTGCTTTGTCACGAGTTTGTGGCGCAACAAAAACTTGCGATGATAGAATAACGAGCTCGGGTCTTCTTTCAGCAGGCCAAGACTGAGTTTTCCTTGCGTCACTTCTCCGTGGTATCGCGACCTTCCCACTCTTTCCAAAAAACAATATTGCATCACGCTAAGCTCCAGAGTCGGACTCACCGTCTTGTCCATCAGAGCGTTCTGTCTGGCCTCTTGAGACGCGACTATCACCAATTTCCTTCCATACTTCTCTTCGGCCTCCTGAATGCTCAAGCTGAAAATTTCGTCGCTCGCTTGTTTCCGAGTGTTGTAAGTCATGCAAGAACCTTTTATTCCGTTTTGCAAATCGTCGATGGGAAAATGCTCGTAAATATCGTCCGGCGCGTTGTCCTGCACAAATTTCATCCCCAAAACACAATCAACATTTCGCGACAACTTTCCAATCAAAATTCCACTCGAACCGTCCGATTTCTCGAGTTTTCATCCACTTACCGATTCGAGGATTATCCCGAGATCGGGATCCACGTATTCGTAGCGATCGAAGATAATGAGTTTCTCTCGCTCCTTCTCGAGGATAAAAAACGACAATTGTCGTACTTGCAAGCAGATGTGCCATATTTGCTCCTTCAAGGGTACCGACAATGCAGCTTTTTCATGAAATCGCAGGGCTAGTCGATTCCACAGTGCTAGAGACAGTTTAAATAACCGCAAAACCCAAATTACATCGCGTCACATTTTCTTCGGAAAGAATTCAATCGATTTCGAAATTTTTCTAACATTCGCACTAAAAGAAAGTAGAAAATTCGAACCAACCTTCCAAAGTTATTCCGTCTAAACCCTCGAGCGCGATCTCATCGATTACACAGTCAACTAAATTCATTGTTAATGAATCGTATGTTTTTATTGTTGCTATTACTAATTAAACAACAAACACCAGCCGATCGAACTGTCGTTAATGATATGTGATGTCATCGTTTATTTCAACGTAAAAACATTTCGGAAGAGTCGTCATAGTAACGAAATTTCCTACTTGGTTGTGAAAAAGTTGGGTTATGAATCCTGCTTGTTGTTGCGATAGGAAAGCATGGTCAAAGCAGCGTTTGCGAGAAAGTTCGACAGTTCGGTCATGTAGCGGATAAGGAATGAACTATGTAGATCGGGTGGAATAACGATGAAGGAGCCAGCATCGTCAAGGGCACAAGGCGCCGGGCGCGCATTGCAAACATAAGAATGGAGTGGCTCAGATGTAACAAGTGTTACGATCATTTTGGGCGATCGAGCCAAGAGTTCAGCGTAATTAAATGTGGTCACGTCTTTTGCGAGGTTTGCTGGATGCGGGGTAATTACTAAAATTAGAACGAATTATTTGCATTAAAAAAACACGCGTCTGCCCTATATTTTCGAATAAAATTTTCGTCATAAAATCGAAATGGTTTTGTGCAGCTGCTTCAAAATGCTTCGAATGTGGAATCGTTTCTTTCGACACTCTGACACTAACAAAACCGCCGAAACTCGAGACTGTCATTAACTATTTCTCGGCGGCTACCCATTTCACAGAACAAGGGAAAAAAGCGATGGAGTTTCATGATCAGCAGCTCGCCATTTCCCTCCGCGGGTTTGCGATTCTCGTACACATCCCTCAATATTAATTTTTACCAAAATTCCCATTAACTTTCGAATAATCGTTCTCGAACCTCAACCGCGTTTATCTCTGGGACATGATTTTAGGAAAAAAAATACAATCGTGGAAAAAGATGCTACGAAGAGTCTAGCAAGGCCCTTAAAACTGAGTACGATTTGTACAACATGAAGCTAGAATCCGCAAAAAAGTTAGATGCATCGATAAAAGCTTATGAAAGACAATCGCTCAGCCAACGCGGTAACAGCGCTGCATCGCGAAGCACAAGTGAAAGAATCCTCGAAACGCCAAAACAGCACATGACCAAATACAGCCAGAATGTAGTGTCAAACACAAACAGCAGAAAAAACGACAATCCAACGGTCCATCACGTCGAATCAAACGTCCGACGAGAAAATTTCCATGGCTGCCGTTCGGTCGGGGCAAAATGGAATCGGGTGCTGGAGTCGTCGACTTCCCGAGATTCGTAAGTCATCGCGTATCGTTAATACAAATTAATTAAATTAATTTATACTCAAAACTAATTTATTTTTTTATCAATATTAATTAATTAATAATAAAATTAATTTATCGAAATTGAAAAAAAAAATTTGAATAATTTATAAAAGTTATTAAAAGAGGAAAATAAATCGGCCAACATAAAAATGGCAGCCCGATGGGTCTTTTTGGTCCCGTCACTCATATCTCATGTATCTGGATCGAAAAAAATCTGAAAAAATTCCAAAGTACTCTGCATCGATTGATTTTCGGAAAAATTGTCGCTTGGGTCAAAAACACCCGAATCACCCGCAGAAAATTAGTTCGCTAGCCCAACAAAAATTTTCTCGACGATTAATTTCAGCACCAACTGCGACACACCGCGCAGTATTCATCAGGATGGTTTCGTTGTGCCGACAATGACGAAAGTGCCAAAATCGCTAAGAGGTCCCCGGCCCAAGGTCAAAGCCAGAACCATGCCTAGACTGAGCGACCCAAAAGTTTAAAAAAATAACGAAAAATATCCATTATTTTCATATATTACAAAACATTGTTTTATTAAACGCGTTAACGACTATCAGTAACGTTGACATTGACGCTTCAGCGTCGAAAATGTATTTGTTTTTTCTTTTCAACAATATTAACCTCTCCGTACGTATAATCGATCATTTTTTGTTACCCATGATGGACCTCAATGTTTTCTTTGTGTTGCGTGGACAGTCACGACTTTTGAAAGCCTCGAACAGCTTGATTGAAGCAGTGGCAGTGGCGTCGTATTTTCGAGTCTGTCGTTTCGTGGCTCACCGAATAATCATTACAAACTGTATCCCATCGAACCATGTAATAAATTAATTAATACAATCGTACGATTCAACTCGTTTTTTTTTTGCAAAAAACACCGAGTTTGTGGTTTTCACATCCAGGAGATTTCTCTCATCGATTCAGAGTCGAATTCGTCGACGCAAATGATAGGATTCGAGGCAAAAATGAATATGGGATCGAAAGAAAAAAAGAGCACCACCCAAGGACAATTAAGTAATCGGTCAAAACAGCAACACTCGCCAATAACTTGGTCTCTACGGTATTTACAATGTGTGGAAAAAAAAAACAAATTGGCGAGAGGTCAGTTTGGCAACCGGAAATAAATACGAATTAAGATAATCCGTTCGGAAGATCGAACCTTTTTTCTCGTGCTCTCGATACTTTGGCTCTGCCTTGCGAATCCGGAGATTCGGGTCAGTTTTTTTTTTGCTATCGTCGAGTTTTCGTCAATGAAAAGATTCGTTCGATCTCGAAATATTTATTTTCCGGTTTGCTTGAATTTGGGGGGTCCGAATGAGGGAAATATTTTTTCTGGTCTCCTGGGTGGTTGGTCGCTTAACGAGCAATTACTATCGTAAATAAAATGTTGGGAAATACTGAGAAAATATAAAGTTTACCGCAACATTGCACATCGGTGCTAACTCGAACGTCGCGAAAGAGACGGAGGTGCAGAGAGTTGTGGATACGGGGACTGATCCAAACAGAATTTAAAAAACCTCCATGCTGTCGACGTCGGCACCGATGTCGAGGAAATCGTCGCTATAATTTTGCACTCGACGCTGTTCAGGCAACGGACTGGCACAAGCATGGTGATGCTCTCGAGGGGACCGTTGATGTCGTTGCGGTTGTGGATGGTGATTGTTGTGGTTGTGGTGAGGATGATGATGGAGATGATGCTCCGAGTGATCGGGATCGTCAGTGACCGGACTGGGCGGTGGATTGGATACCGTTCGCTCAGAATCTGGCAAATTTCTGTCCATCCCTTCCCCACGGCGCAATCTTGCTTCCTCCGCAATTTGCCTCGTCGATAACTCGGCCCGTGTCAGCAAGGCCGGCAAATCCTTCTCGGAGCCGTCTGGAAAGATTTGAGATAAAAGTTGGCGCTCGGGTCAGAGAGACCCATGAGACCTGTGGAGGGTTAATATATAATGGATCATCGAAGAAAATGAAATACTCACTTTCCAGACTCCGCATCAATTCCTGTGTCTTTTGTCGACGATTAGAAGCGTCCTCTTTCTTGCGTTGCTCGGCCGTTTGTTTCTTGTCCATTGAGAATATCTCTCGGATTTTTTCCTGTGGTATGTGTTCGTCGTTCTTAACCAGCCAGAGATAAATCCCACCGGCTGTTCTTCGTCGCGATCCATTCATTATCATCATTCCTCCCGCTTCCTCGATTTTTCTCGTCTTCTCGTAAAACTCTATTGCTTCTTTTTTACCAATTATATCGACCACCCTTCCTGCACGAAAGATTAATCAAAAATTATACTTCGGGACACAAAGATTTTCTTTAATATTCATTTTCCGGGTCCGCAAGTTTTGAAAGTAGCGTTAAATGAATTATTCCCATTTAAATATTAATCAATCTTTACTAACGTATCAGCGAATCCTTCTTTTCATTCAGTTTCTCCGCAATGTCAGCAGCGACTTGATCCTCACTAGAATCTTCGTTCGCTGTTAACGGATCCATGATTTTAACAGAGCCTTTTTGCTTGTCGACCTCCATGGAGTTGCGTCGTTTTCCCAGCCGCAATTTCACATTTTTTCTGTCTGCGTTTGTTCTTTTGTTGTTCAGCCTCGCCGGGGACTCTTCTTCTTCCTCCGAACTATTGTTCGCTTGGTCCTTGAGGCCGTTCATGAGATCGTAGCGTGAAGGGAAATCATAATTCTCGACGTTGCGACCTTGGTATAATTTTTTCGTAACGCCGCAAGAAACAAGATTCTCTGTCAATGTTTCTTCCTGCACTTGAGTACACCAGATTTTGTATTTGTCGCCGCTTTTGTTTCTTTCGCTTTGAGACTCCATTCTTCGACGCTTTATCTTTACTTTGGGTCTTTTCACTTTCACCAGACTGGAGTCCGAGTCAGAGTCGCTCGCTGACGCAGAAGTTTCTTCCGATTCGTCGGTATAATTACTTTTGATTTGCTTGTCATGGCTCGTCGTTATGTGCGGCCTCTGGAGAATGTTGTAACTTCCAAAATCGCCTATCGTCTGCGTGGGAAAAATTATTTTATTCTACTCGTCGGGGATTTTATTCAATTTAATTGCCCGCCGAGGCAATGAGATGTCATTTTGTATTTTTTTTCATTGCCCTATTAAATTCGCTCCCTCTAACAACTTGTAAAGGTTTTTGTTGGGGATTCAAACGTAGCGAATAGTTTAAAAATAAGTAATACACGACTGACCTCGTCATCGACAACCTCACCATCTTCGAGATCCAGAATGTCAGCGTTCTCGGTGGTATCGGCGCTCTCGGCCTCCATTCTTTTTGCTTTTACGTCTTATCTCTCGCTCGCGTTATTTGTGATTTTCCTTGCAGATACAAATTGGATCGTTGCTGTCGAGAATGTAGCTGGATAGTGAACGATTGAACGACTTATTTCCCCATATTTTTCCCTAGTTTCTCAGGACCTCCGACGTGAGCAATGCAAATGCGCGGTGGACATGCCCAAAGTGTATGCGCAGTGTATCTGAAATCAGCACGCCAGCAGATTTCGACGTAATTTGCGTCTGCCAACTATACATAACCCTCAAATGGTTCCTACACAGCGTCGCGTTTTCGTAGCGGCCAACTGGTGAAGCTGCCGTAGATGTTTTTCTGCTCGGTCACGGTTGCGACCGGAGATTTTTCTCTGAGCTCATGCTCCGTCGATATGTTGCTGCTTGACCACGGTGTCGGTAAAATAACGACGCGAAATATTTTGAAGGATAAGAGTAAATCTATGTGAATGATTGTATGTCGGGGGTTGCTGGCGCTAGCGAAGTAATTTGTCTTTTCGTGATTCCAAATTCCAGTGCGGCTTCGTGAATGCAATAAGATTCTCACAACTGACAACTCATTTGTGACGATCATTTGCTCGAATTCTTTCGCACGCTTGAAAAATCTTGCTTCCTCCCTTACCCAAGCTGCGAGCTGCGGGCATTATCGCGGTAAACGAACGCGATCAGAAAACTCCATCACCTCATCGGTACGATAATGTTCCAATCTCTTAGATACTGAATTTTTTGAAAATACATATGTGCGCCAATTTTCCAAACGTACTCGCTATTCGGGCAGTGTGTGATGTATGAAATCTCATCGAGACCATTCAGCATTCGCAAGTAGGCGACATCGACAAGTTTTTATTATTATATATATCCATCATTTCCATTCTCGAGTGTTTTTCCTATTTTCGATTAGTGTTGTGGTTGCATAAAACCGCGAAAATCTGTTTTCCACCCACGGATTTGTGAGTCGTTCATGACGACGCGAGTTGCTTCAATTAATCGGAACTTTAATGTTTTTTTTTCCGCACGCAATGTTTCGACGTTTTCATCCACCAAAAAATACACGTTCCCATGCGATCTGATTCGCTCACTTTTACATCTATATCTTGATAGTTTCTCTGCGCAATGTATTTTTTCAATTTGAACAAATATTCATGATATCGAAAAACACCGGGAAAGGTGTTCAACGAGAATGTCAGTGGCAGTTAATGTGCTTGACGCAATTCAAATATCCTGCATTCTGCTAATGTATTGATTTCTGTGAATTACCGCCCGCCCACCCGCCCGGGGGCCCCGGTAAAATAGCTTTCACTGCTGCTCTCCTAGAGGGAGGTATATTGATAGTTACGCTACCAGCAGCATAATCTCGTATTGTACAAGAGTAAACAGAATTTTTGTGCCAATAGAAAACTACCAACTGCTTCCGTAGCCTTGCTATGCGGATAGAGAAAAACAAAGCACAAAGAAAACACGTACGAACGTGAAAAATCTTTGTTTTCGTTCATCTTGCCGCCCCCTCGATATTGTGTTTATTTTCACGCGTCAACAATTCGGAGCTGTCATTGTCTGCTAGCTCTATTCAGGGACACGTGATCACAAGCAAAAGGGGCATAACGAAGAAAAGATCGAAAAAATTTCTCCGCCTTAATATATTTGAATCCAAAAATGATGCCGAAAAAAAATTCGTTATATAATTCGAATAACTAAGAACTTTTGACATTCTTTGTATATATGGTCCATGCAGATTATGCTGCTGCTGTTATGATATTTATTGGCATCGCGCGCGATGAACTGCGGCGGGAGCCAAGTGGGTGCGTGCGAGTTATCAATAATTTGAGGCTTTTCTGGCAGCAGGTCCGTGAGTATCGAGCCGAAGCCAGACGGCCCAGCACATAACTAACTGAAAAATGGCGATCGACATACTCGACGAAGACCACCTCGCTGTAAGCGCCATCGTTACAGTGGGCATGCAATTGATATTTTTCACTATCGCCGCTACTTTTCAAATGGACAAGTTAACGGATTTTGCTGGTGGTACCAACTTCATTATTCTCGCTCTCCTTACCTTCTTTCTTGGACAAGTCGGCAAGGTCATTTCATCTATATATGGCATTTTACCTTTACTATTTAACAATCATTCGATCGAGTCTTTTTTATAATCGCGAACTAATTAAATGGATAAAAAAAAATTTAGTCAATAATTTCCTGGCTCGTGAGTCTCCATTAATTCGAAATTTTTTTTTTTTCGATTCAAATATTTGTCAAACGTTGAAAAAACGTATTTTTTTGAATTTTAATAAATTTTCCAAATCTGCATGAATTTCTTTTTGTAAAATAGCAAAATATTGTTTATTGAAATTTATAAAAATACCAATTTATGAAATCGAAATAAAAATTGTATTCAAATTTGAAGAAATTGCATGATTTTTTTTGAATATTCAAATTTTAATATTCCAGTCGAGTATTTTAATCGCACGACGGCAATCTGGTTGTATAATTTTTTTTTTTTGATGCACGTGCAATTTATGCATTTCCCTCAATTTTATCGTGAATTTTCATTATAGACGTACGATAGTCGACAACTGATGGTCACTTTATTCGTCTGTGTCTGGGGTGCTCGTCTCTCCGGTTATCTTCTCTACAGAATTATTAAAATTGGTAGAGACAAGAGGTTCGATGACCGTCGAAGCAACGTTATACGTTTCGCCGTTTTTTGGACATTCCAGGTGAGTCCCGGAATCGTGAATTGCTATCGCCACGTTCTCATCGATTTTCCAGCATGAGCTAATCTTTTTGTATTCTCTCCAATAATTTAAAGTCATAAACGATAACCGGATGGCTTTCAAATCGTACTTTTCGCTCTCTTTATCGATTCACAAGATTTCACAAGCACCGCAGCATTATTTTGGTTGTTCAAAACAAAAAATTAACGCTCCCCGGGTCATGTGGGTCTTTTAGACCCGAGGGCCATTTTTTTTTGAAGATTTTCTATTTAAAAATGTTTCAATGGAAAAAACGAAATTCAACGACTATAAAAACGGTGAAATCTCCAAGCAAAATAAAAAATGGTATGATGCGTAGACAATATGGGTCTTTGAGACCCGAGCGACATTTAAAAATGTTTTAATCATGTTGCAGGCGATTTGGGTCTATGTAGTAAGTCTGCCGGTTATTTTCATCAATTCTCCACGACACAAAATTCCACCTGCGCCAAAAACCATGACTACTCTCGACAGTGCTGGCACAGGAATGTTCATAGTCGGTCTCCTGGCGGAGACATACGCGGATCTGCAGAAATTCGCTTTTCGACAAGATCCGGTTAATAATGGAAAATGGTGCAACGACGGTACGACGAAAATCAATTATTCAATCATTTTTTTCCATCAAAAATGTGAAAATACAATTACAATGGGAGGAGGAAAAATAAATCGGAGGAACGACGAAGAAATAAAAATTTTAAACGTGTTTTCCGGCTAACCAGAAACGCTAGAAATAAAATAAACATGAGCAATCTTCGTCGTTGGTCCCGCGTGCAGATTTTAAGGATTTCAATTAGTTCCAAGTTCTCCAAAATGCTATTTATCCAAATTTAATAAGAAAAATTCAAATCTGACGTGTCTAGGTCTGTGGCGGTTGTCCAGGCATCCAAATTACTTTGGAGAGATCGTCGTTTGGTGGGGAATATTTGTTATATCGCTTAACGTGATTGAAGGACCGGAGTGGGTCGCAATCGCGTCGCCAATCTTCACGACCATAATCCTTCTCTTTTTGTCGGGTATGCCACTTTTGGAGAAAGCATCAGACGAGAGATATCGAGAGTAAGTTTATTTTCCTTGCATTTCCATTTCAATCACCAAGAAAACGTCCATGTGTTTCTGGAAATAATCGATTTTTATTGAGCTCAGTAAAAGCCCATTGAAAAGGATATAGAAATATTTCGAAAATTAGCCCTCCCCGAATCACATGGGTTTTTTTTTTACCCAAGGAAACATTTTTTTCGAAAACCTTTTTTTTAAAACGTTTTATTTTGGAATAAAACAAATACAATGGCTATGAAAACTTTGCGACCTTGAAGTAGAATCACTGGAGAGTGCTCCAGAATTTTTTCACATTTTTTTTCTCCAAATACGCGAGATCTAAGTGGCAGGACAAAAAAGACCCTCCAGAGCGCCATAAAAAAATCATAAGATCCGCGGAGCGTTAGAAAATGGATAAAGCCAGTGTATATTCATCACCGTGTCAATGATTCCAAAAAAATTCGCAGAGCCCTCCCTCAGCTTGTACATCTGCCATGTGGAAAACTGAAAGGATAATCGTTATGTTTGTAGCAATGCGGAGTATCGTCAGTACAAGCAAACGACATCGCCGTTGATTCCCGTTCCGCCAGCAATATACGGTGAAGTGCCATGGTTTTTAAAATTCATCCTGTGCTGTGAATTTCCACTGTACGATTCGTTGGACGCAAAGCCCCGATCAGCAGTGACCGAGTCAACGTCGATAAGCCTGGCGGCGTCGACGTAGCTATAATCATCCGTCGGGTGAGCCGCAACGGCCTCCGGCGTTCAATCAGCCAACGTTACTTGAGTTTCTCTGCTCTAAAGATTTTTTTCATGTATGCGTCGCACTGGATGTCTATTTAATTTTATTTTCCATCATTATTCTTGTTTCTTTCTTCCCTTACGTATTTTCTCATTCGCACTGTTTCGCAAGGCTCAGGATCTCGCGTTTCAAAGGAAACCTCTACAGCTAACAACGAAATTTCTGTTCTCTGTCCGAGTTTCGTATTTTCTTTCGGCCCGAACTTTATCGGCATCGATTTCCATTGAAATTAAATGTTTCCTGCACGCGCGCAACGGCGTAAAAATGTACAGTAGAAAATTTGCACATTCGACACGAATTTACGCCCAAAATTAATTCTCCTCTTGATTTTTCACTAACGAATCCGTCATATCGACCGCGACGTATGTATCAACGCACACAGAGACCGTCAACTAAATCGTACGGACTATTTTGCAATTTTCATAGATACCAATTCTTCGCGTTACGTCCAAGACGCTCATTCTTTTCTTAGACTGTAAATATCCGTGTTTCCCAAAAACACCTACACCATTTCTAGCAAGAATGGTGCTGAACGAAACATTCGTCTTCATCGAATTGATTAAAAAAAAAGAAATCACTAAGAAAAATCGATAATCGATGATATTTTCGCATTTACGATGCAAATTAATTTATTCACTTCGAGCTCGACGTTTTTCAACGTTTCGACGTGCTATTTATCCGAGTTCTCGATACGTTTGCACTTGCTCAAACGAAACTATACTCATTATCAAGTTGTGATAGTACTCGATCGATAATCGACAAGCGCTGACAATTCAATTTACGTCAAAATAATAATAATAATAATAATAATCTCAACAACCCTTTAATATTACGGGCCCACCGATTATCACGTTGAATCGAAAATTATCGTTATTATTATTATTCCATCTATTATTTTCCCTCGTAAGTTCGTTTTTGCCAAGTCAATTAATGTTTCGCGTCGATTCTTTAGACGGTAGGAGAAAAAACAATGGATTTTTCGACTGGAATCTAGAGAACGAGCAATTCGACTCTTGCAATCGTTCGTTTTCTTATTTTCATCAATTTTCATATCGGCGATTCACAATAGTTCGTGCACGCGCATACCGAAAACGAAACCTTAAATTTCTGCCAAAATAATTTCGTCTCGGAAGCCGAACGGTTCGAGTTTTTGTTTTTTTTTTCATGCATTTTCAGTTCGGGAGTAACGACCTTGAAGTTTGCATCGTTGGGATGCAGTGAAAACTTATTATTTCCCATAACAGAACACTTAATTTTTATTCAGCATTTGTCAACGATAATGGGACAGTCTTCGTGTGTAATTTAGAAACTGAATTTACTAGGAAATTGGAGCGAGTGCATTAATAATCAAAATAACGAATAAAGAAGGAATATTTCGATGTGTTCCAACGATAAAAGCTTCGGTATGATGTTTTGGTCATTCAGCTGATTGTTGAAGCAGCCACGATCTTGACGACTCATTCTACGAATACATTTGTATATAAAGTTGATTTTTGGAGGGTCTCGCATTGCTGTGTCCTACTGTACAGTACCAAGGAGAATAGTGAAGGATCCCAAAGTAATCGATGCAGTATCGAATAGTTTGAAATAGTCGAGTCGACCCAGAATTGCTTAATTCTTAGTGAAATTGAATTTCCCATGGGAATGGAAATTAGATCGATAACCCAGAGATTTTGTCATACCGGAAACTCATCTCGCTAATAAAAAATGGCCTTTCTTTTAAAGGCGGACCAATCGGGGCTTGTGGCTGATAATTGGATGATGATTTCGCGAGAAGCCCGTTATTTCCGGTGCCAAAAAATCTGTAGAACGTATAAAAAGTCGAAAAGCGATAAAAAAACAAAAGAAGTCGTGGACAGATCGTGATAATTATATTCCCAATAGTCTAAAAATAACGAAAGGAACTTAAAATTTATTTAAACAAGAATTAAAACGTTGTCTCTACTAAAAATTGTATCGCAATAGGAAAAGCGTCTGCCGTCATTAGAATGGCGTATGGTCGACTAAGAAAAGGGCGTTGAATAAAACTAAAATAATCCCCTTCGTTCAGCCAAAGATAGAAAGAAAGGAGCGCTCGCTTCGACATTGGGACTTGTGTATTCCGTCAACTTTTTAAGAAATGAAAGAGCGTTGATCGCTGCTTTGTTGCAGAGAAGAGGGTGGGTTTGACTGTGATGATACTATAAAAAAAAAGAAGCTATTGCGGCATCAAACGTCTGGTACGTTCTATATATATTTATTTATTAATATTAAGCTGTTGACTTGATCTCCATAAATGAGACGACGAATGTTGAACGGAGCGAAAACAAAAGTCGGCCGTGAAAATTAGCAAGTTTATTCCGCCACCGGATGGCAACGGTGTCTTCCGTGCAACACACTCGCGAAGATATACTCACTACATTTGTAAACGATCAAACGCGCCTCTTCGATAAAAATGAAAAAAAAAAATAATACAAAATTTAAATAAAAAGGTTACGAGAGACATGGAAATTAAAGAAATAACGCATAGTCGCGCGTTCGCACCAGTTACTGATTATAGAAGAAGAAAAATATTGCACACACCGAGAAAAATATCATTACTCCTGTAGCAAGTACTAGGTACTAATAAATTTCCAATATATCTGTAGGTACGTACTAAACTCGTTATAATTAGGTAAGCAGTCGCGATCACATTGATGAGTCAGTCGAGTTTTGTAAATTTCAAACTCCCTAGGTCTCTCGCCCATTTTTTTGGTTTTTATTCTTTATAGTCTCTTTGAGGTGATCTATCACAGTTGTATGGCCCTTTTTTACCCTTAGGTTAAAGGGTTAAGCCGGCCGAACCCAAGGAGATCGATATTCCATGAAAAATATCAATTACACGCGGAGGAACAATGAAAATTTATGAATTATCGTTGGTAAATCGAAACCAGGGACGACCTTCAATGTGCAGCCAATGTTAAGGTGTGCAGAATGTGATTTTCATGAAAATAATAAAAATGAATAAAAAAATAAAAAAAATGGGTCAAGGTCGCCGCGGTTTCTGATCCGTCACGCTAATTTTGAAGTTCAATCGTCTCGATGTTTCGATAGATCGCCTCTGACGGAACAAACTCATCGAATAATCAAACGGAACGTTACTCGCGTGAGACGAGAACCACGAACTACGCAACTGAACCACTGCTTTTCATAGTGCATTACGATTTAAGATTGAGGAATAGACTTAGGCTAAATCAAATTTCATATCGACGAAGATTAACAGTTTCATAATTATTATCACCTATTGTCTATAATTGTAGAAATATTATTAGAACGCGACGATATTGTAATGAAGGATTAAAAAACGACGACGAATATGATCGAGTAAACACACGTTTTTGAACCGTTTCTCAACCCTGCTGCAACTACATACCCATTTTTTTTTCTCTCTCAAACCAAAAACCGGGATAAATATTCATCCCTGGAGTTTCTTGTTCGTCAAATCGTTCCTGAAGCACCGATCTGATTTATAACTACGCGAATCTCTTTGTTTTTCATACCGAAGGGAATGGCGAAGAGCACATTCAATTTCAACGAGTTTGAGTTGATGGAAAATCGATTTAAATACGTAACAGTGCTAAAAATTGAAATTCGGAAAATAATACTCGCCTCGAGACGGGTTATCCACTTTGGTTTGTAATTCTAGAGTTAAATTCAGCGATTTTACGGAAACTCATATTTTAATGTTAATTCTTCGAAGGAAAACTACGGAGCAGAACAAAAAAACTGCAACTCCAATGCTCAAGTTGTTTTTTCAAATATATATTTTAGTCAATGTTGGATACAATTATTTTTTCGCCGGTTTAGCTGGCTTAGCGGCTTTGGCGACCTTTCCACTTGGTTTCGCAACGCTTTTGGGCTTGGCACCAGCCGCGGTCTTGGGTTTCTTGGAGGCCCTCTTTAGCCGGAAGAACGCATCGGTTCTCAGCTTGTTTCTTATTTGGCGGGCTTTACGCAACTTGAATCGGTCAAAGTCGCTGAGAGCCGCTCGCTACAAAAACAAACCATCATAATTTCTCATTAGTCTCAATATCATTCGGCAAACTGGTTGCGGAGGGATGCGCAACCGAGCGAAATGCATTGACTGAACAAAAAGAAGCCTCCGACACGAATATTACAAGATTTTTTGTTGCTACCGCAAAAATAAAAAAATAAAAACCGATTTTTTGAAATTTTCAAAGCAGAAACGATCGAGTGAGGAAAGAAAAAGTTTGTAAACGTGAAATTGACAAGTTTTATCGTAACAACGGCAAAAATTTACTTTTACATCAGCGTTTGGACATTCCGGCAAGTTTCTTTCCCATTTGAGTGATCGATCGATCTTCGACAAAATGAAAATGTTGGCAGAGCCTTTTTCAGCAAAAATGAAGAGAAACAAAAGAAAATTCGAGACAAAAATAATGCACACCTTCTTCTTGGCCTCGACTTTCTTAGCCCACATGGTTTCGCTCCATTTCTCATCGACCTTGGCCGCTTCCCATGCTTTACGCACAACTCTGGTCGAGCCAGTGTGAGGAAAGCGCAGACGGAATTTCGTGAGATGGAGGTCGCTCAATCTCATCTGACCACGAGGAATATTACTCGCCGGACCATCGACCAAAACCTACAAAAAACGAGCAATTTTTTTTTTTATTCCGCCCAATATTGGGACACAGGGAAAGGAAACGAATTTTTGCTCATTAAGCGGTTCAGAGTTTCACTGTTGGCATCAGTTATACATCAGCCGGCAATTCCTATCAAGAATGAAGGTTCATCATATATGTCATAGATTTTAGCTTGACAAGCGAAAATTGCCCCCAAAAAATATTAAACATCGAATTTTGGGTGAATCCCAATTTTGTACCCTCGGGGCAGGATTTTGTTTAACAAATTAACCAGGAATTTCAATGGAGTACAATTTTTGGCTCTTTCGGTTGTTAGAAATAAAAACTTACTCTATTTTGGTCGATGATGTCGACGATGGAAACAAGTTTGCCCAGGTGCTGGCCATTGCTCACGTAGGCAACACGCCCGGTCTCGACGTACCTCTCGAAAGGCTGAATTAATCGAAAAAAATCACACAGTTAAAAATGCACTGCGATATGAACGGTATTGTTGATAAAGATCGAGGATATATGGAGCGAATGTTTCGGAAAGGATCACGGAAGACGGATGAAAAAATGAACAATAAGAATGTCGTGAGTTTCGATGAAAAAGTTGAATGGTTTGTATTATTTGCGGAATTATTGAGGTTTGAAAATTACGGCATGGTTGACGCTGCGCGTGACAGTGGCGACGCTGCAGCATCAAACTTAACCAACGTGTTCGATACTGTTTCGAGAATTTTTGTTAATTTTAATGAACAAGGAATGAAATATCATCGGAAGGAATAAAGTACGGGGACGAAGAGTTTTATGAAAGAGGAAAGTGAGAATCCATCGTTTTTTCGAACGAAATGAACATGGTTGAAAATGCTGACCATGTGGTCGTGGAGCGAGCACCGAAAAGAAAAAGAGCTACTAGCTTCTTTACAGTCTAGAACTATTAGACTGATCAAAGCTTCGTGGTTATTGAATGCGAGAGATAAATAAGGAATTATTAATAAATTTACCTAATAGCAATCGAGTACAATGAAATGCGTATGCAAGCTGAACTGGAGCGAGAACGAGACAACGTACTTACCATGATTTACCGGAAAAGAAAAGATCCAACAACCCTAACCAAAAGATAAACTCTGGAACACGCGCAGGCGCACAGAGAGCCGCCGCAGAAGAGACTAACTGCGGGAGTCAAGAGAGATTCTTGCTTCGAATTTCAAAGGTTGTTTCTTTTGCATCTACTTATGATCAGAATGGATATTCGGTTTATTTGTATCATTCTTGTCTCATCGATTGTAGAAAATTAGCCGGTGAATATAAAGCGCTGCTTTTTGTATCTGGCCAATTTCAGTGATAATAATAATTCCGGGCAGTTTTCCGGAAGTGTTCCAGAAATTTTCCTTGTGCCGTGAATAACAATGCTGTCCAATGAGACCGATTTTCACACAATTTCTTAAAAACGAGGTAATACTATTGGCCCAGCTACCTCTTGGGACATATTATTATTGTTCGGAAATGGCTAAATAGATACAAACGCAATTGTTTCACCACGAAGACATCAATTTGACGACTGAGCCATTTAATCAATTTTCGAGAATATGCCAATCTTTACCCGTTATTATCCTTTTACTTTATTTCTGCATTCACGGGTTACGGAAGCCTCGGCTCTGACGACCACGACGTTGGCGGCTGAATCAAGAACTTTCTTCATGGGCATCGGCGATGATCTCTAAAATCTCAGTTCGATCAGTTTCCCGTTCGATCTGTAGCAGTAACGTCTTTGTTCTCATCTCGCGAGTTTTCGTAATTATTTTTGTTTTACTTCGTAACCTTCTGAATAAAGTCAAAGAAGCAAGTTCGACTCAGTCAACGTTAAACATCTATAACAATTTATCTAGTGCATCGAGTTATTTAGAATTCCCAATAAAATTTGTCGACCGCGCTCTGCTTCTTCGCGTATTCGTTGTCGTCATAAGGTCTGACCTAAGCCAGCATTCGCGTGCTCGCGCGCGTGCCATAGTGACGTATCGGGCACACAATCGTATTCGCTGCGTTATGCCTCGTTTCACGATAAAATTGCAGCTTGTGTCAGTGAATACAATTCCTTAAAAATCTTGCAGTTACTTCGAGTTTTTCAAACCTTGTGTATGCAAATTTGTCGGAAAGTAATTTCTCGCAAAGCTCGGACTTCCTAACCTCTGAACAATAATATGCGCGTAAATGTGATATAATAAAATCCAGAAAATTTGATATCACATTATTTTTATAACGATCGAAATAAATTTCGTTTCCCTTCGGTTAAATCCCCGAGTAGATTGTAAAAACTCCCCCGCAAAATGCAAGATACGTGTTTGTTTACGAGCTCGGCCCAAAATTCTCATTCCCAGGACAAAGAAAAATACGAAATGCACATGTCATCGAAAGTCCACGTGAATCCAAACTTCAACGGCAAAAATTTAGTTATCCATGTAAATCCAAGAATTCATCAAAGCAGGAAAATCCACGTGAATCCAAAAATTCACGTAAACCCGAAAATCATGCAGAACATTGGATCAGCAAGTATCCAAGAGCCCTCAAAAATCGAACGGTTACAACAAAACAATGAAACGACCTTCGGCAATGAGAGATTGCCGATGGAGGTGGACAAAAACGTGAAAAACTCGATCCACGTGAATCCAAAATTAATGGGAAAGTTCCGGTGTCCGTCCGCGCAACTTTCCAGTATCCTGAGCCCCGTGCCTTTGACGACGGAGTGTAAAAAATCGAATCATCCAACTGTCGTACAAAAAATCTTGTCCCCCGTGTCAGGAAAAACACCGAGGCCTCGTCTCATGGCTCTATCCCGAAGAAAACTCGTCCTCATGGACTCTGCGGCAAAAAAAACAGTTGTCCGCCCGCCGGATGGCGAAAAAAAGTTGATAAAAAGAATGTCATTGGTACGAATGAACGTGAAGAAATCAAAAACGTCCTGTAACTTGACAAAGTACGTTGCGATGAAAAATAAATACAAAATTGACAAAACTGCTACGATTCAAGGAAAAGCCAAGAAGAGTAGCCTTCCGACTACTAGTGTTCGGTGAGCCATGGTCATTTGCCTTAGTGAACAATAAACATCGTCATATTTCAACGTTTTTGTACAGGCGCAACTTCTTTCCTTGATTTTGTATCGATGAACTGAATTTCTGGGAAATTTTCATTTCAGCAATGTAAACAAGGGTCTGGTTGCCATCGGCGGAGTTCTGTATCGATCATCCAGGACGCGATTAGTTCGTAGCAACGGCGACACTCCGAATAACAAATGTGAACTATTTTTTTCCAAATTCCTTCAGAAAAACTAGGATTTTCGATATTTTCATTGATTAATAAAAAAAATTGAAATGTTTGCAGCAAAAAAAGATGCGAGTGGAGAAAGAGGCGCTTTTGTGATGGCGAAAAATGGGAAAAAGTTGCAGAGGCTGTACACGGGCAAAGATGGATCGAGCGTGACGAGATACGTCGTTTTACGGAGAAACAGCTTGAACGGTTGCAACGTCGTTGCGAAGAAAGTGCCAAACTCAATAGTTCAATCGAGTCATAAGAATGTGATAAGGTAAAAAAACGGATGAAGGAATGTGAGCTCGTTGAATCGACTCTAAGGTCGATCGCAAAATCGTAACGAGTTGGATGTTGTAATTCTGAGGGATGATTGGCTGAAGGGCCGAGAAAGTTCTGAGAAATTTCCCATGGATTTCTGGGGCAGTTTTCCAAGATAAATCTTTCATAAATATTTCTATTTTCTTTTCCAGCTTCAAGGCAAAGCAGAGAAGTTTACAAATTCTACGAGACAAGCTGCGCAAGAATTACATACCGTGTTTACTCTATCGTCGCTTTGGTTATTGCGCCAAATACGCCAAAGGAACGTGTTCAAAACTCCATGACAAAAAACAAGTTTCCCTTTGTAAAAAGTAAATCTGATTCACTAAAAATCATGTGCACGAATATAGTTTGCCGATCGATAATCATGATGATTCTCGTGAGCTCAAATTGGAAAAAAAATATTGAAATTTATTTAAGCAATTGTCTTGATTTAAGCACGTCTCTTGAGCTCATTTTTCTTTCATTTTACGCTAAGCATTCCACACTTTTTACAGTTTTCTTCAAGGCAAGTGTTTGCTCGACGATTGCCCGCTCTCGCATGACATCGGACCGGAGAAGATGCCAACTTGCAAGTATTTCTTGGACGGATGCTGCATCCGAGATGCTTGTCCCTATCTTCACGTCAAAGTTTCTTCTAATACACCCATTTGTGCACAATTTTTACGGGGATATTGCGCCGATGGTAACAAGGCGAGTCATTGTATTCATCCAAATTCAATTATTTTATCAACTTCAGTAATTATTACGCATTTATTGATAATTTGATGATATCTCAAAATTATTATTAATTATTATTTATTTTTATTTATTACTATCAATGTTTATCAAATTGTATGAACTTTTATTCATTTTCATGATTTATTAATTTTATTATTTTATATTGTAATTATTAGTGCAAACAACGTCACGCGTACCTGTGTCCAGAGTTCGAGAGATCGGGGAGTTGCGTGAAAAGTAAGTACTGTCCATATCCTCATAAAGTAAAAAAAGCTTCAGGGGAAGCAGGGCCGTTAGTAGGTGCGACGAAAAATCAAATATCGAGAGACGCTCGAACATGTTCGAGACGGAAAATAACTGCCGCGAATAATAACGTATCAAGGCAAGTGATTTTAATGCCTAAGAGCAGCGAAATTAGTAAAAAGAGGTATTATGATAAAAGCTCTCCTAACGAGAAAAAGTTATTTGAAATGCGTGAAAATATTATCAAAAAAATGAAAGTTGCCCGGGAGGCGAATCACGACAGCAGCGAAAATGTTGGATGTTCAATCCAGAACGAAATTGACGTCAAGGAGGGTCACGTCGAAACGGAGCTTGATTCGAATTGTGACCAACGACCGAAAAGAGCTCCCATTGGCCATCTTCCCTCCTATATTCCGATCAATTAGTTATATTTTTCCATCCTCGTTATTATACTCATTTGTAAATATGTAAATCAACGCATTTCATTAATAAAAACACGCACGAACCATCTTTATTTTCTGATTAAATGAATTCTACATTTTTTATTTATTTCTAAGGCCGTCGTCCATGACTTCCGTCCCTGAAGAACGCGTTTAGGGCTAGTCGCAACAAAAATATATGAAAGTTTCCGAGGCTAGAACTCTCTTGCATTTTATCTCCACTGTCGAACTGACACTTTGCTGCTGTGCCAAGCGACAGAGCTCTAAAATCACGAGATCGAAAAAAAATTAAAAATTTTTTTCGACATCAAACTAGAGCTACCCTTACGCTAAAAAAATCTTCGCTGTAATTTCTAATGTAAATTTCCAACGGCATAATTAAGAGCTTTCCAAAACCTGACGGAATAGTGCTGTATTGGAAAACCATCAGAAACTATGGGGGTCAACGTCACACCCAAAATAAAAATGATTTTTCCGAAAAAACTGTGAACTCTCTCACCATTTTTTTTCCTTTCGGGGCCAACTTCACAGAGGTTCAATCATACGCCTGGTAAGTGTGGACCAGTCGTTATGAGCTGCCCACGAGTGCGAGAGAGATGAAAATTTTGAAAGTGGAACTTTTTCATACCATTCGTCCTATGGGGATAAAGAAAAATTCTCGCAACAATTTCTGGCAATTTCCTGCTTCATTTCCGATTGCACGACCAGTTGCCGAAAAATTCAGGCAGATTTAAGACTGAGGTGATGACGAAATCGAAATCATGCAGAATAGACTGAAATAATTGATTGGCTTCTGTAAGAAAAGAAACCAAAAAAACTTTTTCATTGTGTCTCTCATCTGACAGCGAACTTCACGTGCTTCGAGGGATGCCGTATGCTGTCAGTGGTTCTCGTTCTCTAATACATTCTGCAATAATAAAGGCAGGCTGTTAAAATCACGTCGCAGTAAAATTCTTTCATTCAATTCTATCAATTTCATATTTATTGCAAACGAAAGCTTAAGATCTCGTCGAGCGTAAAAGTACCAAATAACTTTTGCAGATGACAACGTAGTCGATTCTTTTTCTTGATTATATTTCGCAATACAGGCAATTTTTTCCACGCCTCTGTGATTCACGTCTAAAATCACTTTGCGATATTTATACGGAATTACGCTATGGAAAATCTCTCATACTAACGTACAAAAAAGTGTCATCGCATGACGTCAAAATTCTGCTCATTCGCAGCAATTTGAAGGTTACCCCGTTTGACAGTCCCGAGATTTAGTGAGCCTAACACGAAAAATCGTGTCGAACCGTTCGGTTATTTAAAAAATACAAGATTGTTATTGCGTTTGCACGGGAAAGGATTATCTTTTCTCACGAAAGTCTTCGGGTGGCGGCCTCGGAAGGTCTTTACGTGTGCGTCCGTGTTTTTCGAGCTTCGTGTGTTTTCATTTCTCCCTCGTGAGTTCGTCCCATCGCGATCAAGCGTAGCAGTTCGAGGAAATCTCAAGATAAGTCCTTCCTCGCTCCAAAATGGCATCTGGCACGACGTTACAGGTAAAAACTCAGAAATTTACAAAATCCGATGAACTCTCAACGTTCCAACGATTTTTTTCGATCTCAACCTCAACGAAACTCATCATTTTCGTTCTTTCTCGATACTCCACTTCGTCCTTGTAGAAAGCCATCGATCTGGTGACCAGAGCCACCGAAGAAGACAGAAACAAAAATTACGAAGAAGCTTTGAAACTTTACGAACACGCGGTGGAATATTTTCTGCATTCCATCAAATGTGAGTCTCACAATTTGTTGTCTTTGTGTCAAATTTGGCCGTCAAATGCATAAAAATTCTCCAATCCCGTCATCCCAGTCACTTTTATTGTCCAAACCCCGTTTATCACGTTTTTTTGCACGTTTCCGTCGATCCAATCTCCCGATTACTTTATTCTGCCAATGACGATAATGAAAATATATTTATAGACGAGGCTCAGGGGGACAGAGCCAAAGAGAGTATAAGGCAGAAATGCCTCCAATACCTCGACAGAGCCGAGAAACTGAAAGCCTATTTGAAGAAAGGCAAAAAGAAACCTGTCAAAGATGGCGATGACAATTCTAAGAGCGAAGACAAAAAGAGTGACAGCGGAGACAGCGACACAGACAGCGATCCCGAGAAAAAAAAGCTCCAGTCGCGACTGGAAGGCGCTATCGTTATCGAGAGACCCAACATCAAATGGAGCGACGTCGCAGGATTAGATCTCGCTAAAGAAGCTCTCAAAGAAGCTGTTATCTTGCCTATACGCTTTCCACACTTTTTTACTGGCAAAAGAATACCATGGAAGGGAATCCTTCTGTTTGGGGTAATCGAATGTACCAAAACTAAGACCGCATTGCTTTTTTATGTTCATTCATGTCCCAAGAATCGAGTAGAAACAAAATCTGGGGTCGTTTCTGAGGAAATAGTAATTTTTATTTAAAAAATGCAAAAAAAGCTAGTCGGAATGAGTGAAATAACCAAACCTGACGATTTCCGGCTTTAAAGTTTTTGTACTTTCGTTCAAATCCCAAGAATCACGAAGAAACAAAATCCCTGGCCATTGCTGATGGAAAAAATCCATAAAAATGTGACTAGAGCTGATAGAATTCTGTTTCTGTTATTTTCAGCCACCAGGAACAGGAAAATCGTACCTGGCAAAGGCCGTAGCCACAGAGGCAAACAACTCTGAATTCTTGTCGGTATCGTCGTCGGATTTGGTGAGCAAATGGTTGGGGGAGTCTGAGAAGCTTGTGAAGAATTTATTCGACCTGGCACGCCAGCGAAAACCCGCGATAATATTCATCGACGAGGTCGATTCGTTGTGCTCTTCGAGATCCGACAACGAGTCGGAATCCGCGCGTAGAATCAAAACCGAATTCCTCGTCCAGATGCAAGGTAACCCATCGAATTCGTACGAACAAAAAAAATGGGAAATTCGCTTCGTTCACTGGCATTTCATGGCGGACAAAAAAATAACTTGAAAATCTTTTTTTTCACAATTTATCGTGCTAATTGTTGAAATATTTCGTCGAAGGCGTCGGCACAGACAACGATGGAATCCTCGTTCTTGGAGCAACGAATATTCCTTGGGTACTTGATTCCGCGATAAGGAGACGTTTCGAAAAAAGAATATACATTGGTCTGCCGGAAGAACACGCGAGAGTGACGATGTTCAAACTCCATTTGGGCAACACAGCTCATTCTTTGACAGAGGATGATTTCCGAACTTTGGCAGCGAATACCGAAGGTTATTCGGGTGCGGATATAAGCATAATAGTGCGCGACGCGCTAATGCAACCCGTTCGTCTGGTCCAGACAGCGACGCATTTCAAAAGAGTCCGAGGACCATCGCCGAAGGATAAAAACACGATAGTCGATGATTTGTTGACTCCTTGTTCGCCGGGAGACGCGGGAGCGATAGAAATGAATTGGATGGAAGTGGAAGGCGACAAACTGTTCGAGCCTCCAGTTACGATGGTGAATATTTTTTTCAATTTCCGATAAACCCCTCGAGTACACACTGGGTCATTTTGACCCGAACAATTTTCTGACTGATTTGAATTATTTCTGTACGTATCTACCGGAATGGAACGACTTTAAAAACTCCTTGGGTCAGATTGATCCAAGTGTGTACTCTAAAGGTTAATTACCTAAAAAAAAAAATCGAAAATTTATATTTTTGTCGTCGATTTTGTGCAGAAACACATGATGAAGTCGCTGTCGACGACCCGTCCAACGGTCAACCAAGAGGACATGGCGAAACTAGAAAAATTCAAGGAAGACTTTGGTCAGGAAGGCTGAAAATTTTGAGTCCAGTAAAAGTTGAGTTATTTTTATCTTTTTTGCCCGATCAAGTGAATTCGTACATTATTTCAATATTGCTGATGAAAAGTTGAGTTAACGGAAAGAAAGGAGACAGAAGAAAAAGAAAACTGGAGTTCTGCTTGCCCGTCCCCGCCCCGGCGAACTCCGGGGATAAATATTTGCAGAGTATAATCGAGAAATCCGCGTAGAGCATAATTTTCTAAAAACATTTTTTTCGTCACTCCGTTCGCTTGAATAATTTAACAATTTATTATACTAACAAATAACAAAAAGAGAGCAGATAAGAAAATGAAATTCAAGTCGTTACCGGCATAATAAATATCCATAACTATATTTTTCTTTCCCTCGCGATAACGATAGACTTTTGTCGAAAATTACTGCACTCGTTCGAGCTTAAATTTGGCCGTTTTTGAATCGCTCGAATCCGCAACTTTCGACTCTGATGAACGAGAGAAAATAAACGAAAACTTGGTTACATCCATTTTGGAATTTCCAGCCGGAATCAACCGAGCCAATTCGCCAGAAAAAAAAAACACTAATTGGAAAAATACGAGCATAGCAAATATATAATAAATATAAATATATAAATACACTCAATGCGAGAGCCCATGTACATGTACTACGTGTTTAATCGTTAAGCCAGGACACACATCACTGTTCTCTTATGTAAATTGTTTTTATCGTTAAACTCTAAATAAATCACAAGCTATACAGTGCCTCGCGATCAATCGCTTTCCCGACAATCTTCGAAAGTTCCCATCGTTCGAATGCAACCAAAACTCATTAAGATTTGCCAGGGATAATGGGACACTCTTCTGTGTCATTAGAAAATCGATATTACTAGAAAAATTTGATACAAGTGCGTATTGGGCCGATCTGACCCAAGGCGTTTTTCAAATTGTTGTATTCCGGTAAATACGCATTGTTTGGTGGATTTTTGTAGCGATGTTTTTTCTAGTATCCATATTTCACGGGTCTGAATTTATTTTGGGACGAAAACGAGAATTAAATGCGAAAATAATCGGTGGGAGACAGCTGTTGGGGTCAAAATGACCGAGAATGCACTTAGAGGGTTTATTTTCGTCATGATGAAGGAAAAATGACTGCCTCGTCGCATTTTAACGATTTGACCTTGTATCTCATATTTCCGACGGAATTCCGTGGCAGGAGAAGTAAAAAAATTCAAAAAATGAATGTCTGTATGCCGATTTATTTAATTGACGCTCCGATTTCATCAGATTGTTGTATTCTTTTCCACAATACAGTCAAATTCAAGGAACTGAATGCACAAGCTCGAAATAATATCACAACAAATCGGCGGTAACAAAAACAAAAAAACAGCAACTATAGTACAAATAGTATCGATTCCGATTCACTGAGTCTGGTTGAGGAAGAAATCGGAATTGATATAAACGACAGTGATGGTGATATCGTCGCGAAAGACCCGAACGACATCGCTGGGGAGAGTGAGAAATTGCGAGAGTTTATTGTGCTCGATACCGTGGTCCGTGCCGCCGAGAGCGTGTCGCAGAAGATGCGTCGCAGCATTTGCGTCCAGTGGCTTTGTTCTCAAGCTTTCTTTTCGCTGCAGAAGCATTTCATTTATTTCGCAAAGTTTCATCGACGATTGGGGCAGATTTAGGGGATTCATCGACATTTTCCCGCTTAAATGTTCAGTCACCAAATCCACCGCCTCGCTCGGCGTCAGCAAATCCCACAGACCGTCGCTCGCCAGGATCAGAAACTTATCGTTAGCCGTGAGCTTGTGATAAGTTATGTCCGGCCTCGCCGTCAAATAAGGCGGAGTGTGATAATTCGGCGGCACTGCTGCTTCCCCCAAATATGGAATTACCACCTCGTTCATCAATTGTTTGCTCCATTTGTAACGGAAATCCCCCAGCGAACGGAGAGGCGCTAATTGACCCAGTAAACGTTCCATTTTTATCACCGTCGATCTCTCCGTTGGCGGATGTTCCGATAATATTCGTTCCACCTCGACAAGGTTGTCCGAATTATGCTCAACCGTTAATAACTTCGAAGTCCAGCCTTCGCCGTCTGCGCAATCGCCAAAAATTATTTTTCATAGCCAACTTTGCTCATGACCTTTATTTCCGAGGGTTTTATCGAGATTTTGTGGAAAATACAAAGCGAATAATACCTGAATGTGAGCCAAGCACCGCTTGGCAGTCGCCGACTCCCGCCACGTGGAGATGAGGCCCGTCGATGTGCGCAACAACAGCCACGGCTCCGGACATTGCTACGGAAAGCGTCCGAGCCGCGTCCTTGGAGCGCAACTTGTGCAAAGCCTCGTTGGACAAATCGTTGTCCAAACGGAGAAACGCGCTGACCAAGGAATCCTCCACTTTGTCTGAAGAGATTTTTCCCTCCACTATGTCGAGCAAAAATGCAAGAAAACTCTCGTTGTACAGGCTTTTAATTCCTGAGACAAATTCTAACTTGTCGTTGTAACGCTCAAGCAGACGGAAGTTCTCGTCTATCCCGTGGCTGTCCATATATTTCGTCAATACTTTTGCCGGCAAGAGACACGCCGAGATATAGTGGAATAATCTCTTTGCTACAACTTGGGCACACGCACTGCCTCCGTGACCATCGAATATTCCCATGAGGAAACCTGTGCAACAGAAAATAATATTTCGAAGCTATTTCTATTGAGAAAAAATGTTTCTCCTTTTTTTTTTCGTAATTCATGCTTTTGTTCACAATTTTTCATCAAAATCACGAAATCGGATTTTTTTTTCTGGTCACAGCTGATTTTTTGAGTAAAACTGAACTTACAGCTGAATTTTTGGTGACGAAACAACAATGTGTCTTTAGGGTTAGTTTATGCTTTATTTACAGACGAATTTTTGAGGTTTTTAGATATTTAAAAAAATTCTTAATTAACTTACCATTGGTCAACAGGCATTTAGCTTCTGACCTGGTATCCTCGATAGGATTATTGGATGGGAGCTGATTAGATTCATAAAACTTGATAGAACTGGACGAGTCGAATTCTTTGGTATATTCATTGACCCTCAGGATTTTAGAAACCTGTGACAATGAATTTTGAGTTTCGTTTGAGATTTCGAAAGTAAATGTGAATGATTAATCCGAAAAACTTGATTTATTACTTCCTGTGGGGTGAGACGAGCCGAAGAACCATAAAATCGTGAAGAGAGCTTAATCCCATTGTCGTGCCTCGTAAAACGAGTGAAGCTCGATGAATGGTAGTTTTTGCAAAAGCGATTAACCGCACGTCTTAGACCCATCGTTAAAATTATTATTTTTTAAACTACGTTGATTTATTTCAAATCCTTTAATGCCACTGAAGTTACATCGCGCGAAATAAATCTTCGCGCAGAGGTTAGAAAACACATGTTTTTCGTGGTGCTCACGATCAAATTAACGACAGCATTATTTACGACTCTCCAAACGAACGCATAAAACTTATCGCACTACCACACGAACCCACTCATTTTTAATATCGATTAATCGTTCATTTGTTTTTTTTTTGTTTTTTTTTCTCCAATCTGATAATGCACCACGGGAGGGTTGGCAAATCGCGGATACGGTATGATCGATGGAGACAGGACACGAACCGCAAATAACGCACGCTACTAGGGTGCAAGAAGAAACTTTCTTTTCTTTCGCACTTTAACCAAATAATCCTGTTTCCGCCAATTTTTCAAAATCGAGACAATATTCGATGGTGATTGCGATTTAATCATTGCGAAGTGAGGCTCATGATTTTAATTTTTTTTTCTCATCGTAATTGGACAGTATTTAAATAACATTTTTTTATAATTTCGAACTCAAGGTCAGGGAAAAATAATACAAAAACGAAGACCCATGATCGGTACAAAAAAAGTAGATTGGAATGGTTACAATTAGGCACTTGAGAAAATTGTTTGGCAAGAAAATCTAACAAATCAAAACACTACTAACAGCTACTCCGCTCTATGCAGCGAAATCAAGCAAAAACTTTTGGCAGCTGGAGCGAAAC